>JALIZH010002804.1:87500-243029 GCA_030522465.1 Rhipicephalus appendiculatus
TGCCGCCCTTGTGTCCACTTCTACACTTGAGACAGTCTACATTTCCTTGTGAAATGGTCCGAACCAATTTCCACGTTGCGGAGCGCTACACACAATCCACACCTACTTCGTGCGCACATTTTTTTTCCTAGTCGAGCACCAGTGGCACCACCGTCGTGCTCCAGTCACGTTCAGGTGGTGAGCGTTTCCGGAGAACCAATTGCCGCAGCTTAGACTTAGCTGCGCAAGGGGTGAAAAAGGGAAACTGGACGATTCTGAAGAACTCATCCGGTTGCTCCAAGGTTGTTTCTGAGCATTAGCTGGTGATGCAGGTTGTTTCTAGGTCATTTTTAGGTCGTTGCTAAGCTTTAGCTGCACTCTAAAAAGGGGAGCGAGAATTGAGGAACGGGATGCGTTGCTCCTTCAGAGCAGCGACTTCCTCCTTTGCGGATGCCTTACCCCTCGCGTCGTCTTGCGGCAAGCGCCAGCGGAGAAACGTTTCTCCTCAACCACATGGTATCTGCACCCGCGCATGCAATCGCCGAATCACGCCGCGATCCCGCGCTGCAGAAAGTGCCGTATATTAAGGCAAAAGCCTTTAATATCTCATGATCACGTCCGTCCATGAGTCCATCCGTCCTCCCCTCCATCCGAGCCCTGGCACGGTGTCATGTGGCCGCCGGGGCGCACAAACGGACGCCGGTCGCGTCGGACTCTACAGCGCTAGCGCTTTGCTTGCGTAGCATCACTGTGCCGAGCGTGTACAATCATGCAAGGAGGGAGACGCGCGCATCGCGTTCCATTCTGACCGACCCCGTCTCAATGGGCAGAGGCGCTCGCCGAACACACTTTGGAATTTACAAAGTGTCCGTCAATTCAAGCGTTGGAACGCGGATGACGTCTGCGTGATGCGCAAAGGGCGAGAATACGAACGCATGCGAAACGGAGGCAGATTAGTCTCGCGGCGATTGGTGGTAAAAAAAATTGAAAAAGCAAACACGCATATATTCCGTTTGTGTGCCATCCCACTGAGATTGTAAAACAAAGACGTGTCATAGTGAGTCAAATGGCCACAAGCTTTCGCCGAACACACTTTGGAGTGTACAAAATTGTCCTTCAATTTTATGGTGTCCTCAGCGCTGCCGGTGTTATATTTCGTATCCTTTATCGCTCAGTCATCAGTCTGAGACTCTCAAACAATACCCGAACTCGACCAATGGCGTGTGATTACTTGTACGTACGATTGATGCGAAGCAATGATCGAGTGACGTTCATTGTATTGTTTTATCTGCACATGTAGCAACGTCTATCCTGTTTTAAGGCGATAGCATTAAAGAGCCCCATTCGCAGGAATTCCGGTGTGAGCGTCGGTGTTGGCGTCATTGGTTGTGAGCGAAAAATCATCATCTTGTCCGCGATCGAAAAATCGATAAATATGAATAAGCAGGTGTATTACCACAGAGCCGCTCTATTGCCCCGAGCTGTTTAAAAAAAGAACACTATAGCAATGTCATGTAGTGGAAGGAGTCTCCTTAAAAAAGCAGAGGCATAAAAGTTCAAGCTTGGGATGTCCCCTTCATAACATTGCTTGGGATGCATAAGCTTTTTTGAGCGAAGTATGAATTGGGTCTGTTACGTAGAAGTTATTTTATTTCGAGGAAAAACAGCCTACGAAGGCTCAACGATCACCCTGCGACATAGACAGTACTATGACGCGTTCAGCGGTTCCCCAGGCCCCGCCCCAGGCGCTGAGTGACGATGCGCTAGTAACGATAACGTCCACGATCTCGGTGTTAGTCATGATGGTGCCGACTGGCGGCGACGCCTGGCAGCGGCTTCACTTGGGTTGTCTGTGTTGTGTTGGTTCGTCTCAAATGCTGCGTCTTCGCCGCGCCGCTATGGCGTAGCGACGTTTTGAATGATTTGTCCTGCGCTCGTCAGCGTGTGATAATTTCGAGCGCCTATCTCAACAGCCTTACGTGCTAGCATGTCATGAAAACAGCTGTGAGTGACTGACACCAGTGGCATCTCAAGTACCGGAACAAGGAATGTCTGTTGCGGAGTGCTGCTATGGTCTGTTATAACAGCTTGCAGGTAGGATTGTGCATGCAATGTACTACATCCCTTCGACGCGTCTCCGCAGTGCATTGAAGGCTGGCCTTACACACCCAGAGACTGTGCCAAAGTAGAGGATACTCTGTTGTTGTCCGGAGTTTGACAGTCCGAACCTGTCCGCAACGTTTCATTCTTTTCTGTGTTCCTTACGAGCCAGTACGGCCTAAGCCGCCGTCTCTTGGTGCCTTCTCGTCGCTTATCATGCACCGCATATCTTACGCCGCATATCTTACATTGTGCCAGTTGTAATCGCGAGAAACGTGGCTGTGATGCAGTCTGCCCTTGCTGTCCAGTGCGTAGAGAATGAGTGCATCCTTTGTTGGCGCTGTTATCTTGTTAAAAGCGCAGCGACCAAACTGTGTCGCGTCAGTTGTGTGCCTGCCATCAGATGCAATAAACGGCTTTCGAACATCGGCGTCTTCATTCTAACATTGGCGACGAAGATGGGATGAAGCGGCACAGAAGCTATGACAACCACTTTCGGAAAGCTACCGGAGTTCTGCCCGGACTCGGAACCTTAATGTCTTGGCGAGAGCACGTTAGTGCAGGGCACACCGTTGGACCGTCGGGACAGTGCCCTTCACGATCTCGGTTGTCGATGGAGGGCACGATGGTAGAGGCCCGAGCTACGCGATTGAGGTTGTGTGCGTCGCAGCTCCCCTCCGCGGTATTATCTCGGTCGGCAGGAAGGGGGTCGCAGGGAACAGAAAAAGGGCGGAAAAGACATCAGTTTGGCACACCATTCAGGCCAGCATCAATGTCTGATCCCTTCGTAGGCATGCCATGCCTTCGCGGCATCGCGAAGGGCGGTCGATGGCCACGGCCCAGTTTCCGATTGTCCGGCCAGGCGTTGCGGGTGCCGAGGGCGTTGATGGTCTTAATCCACCCCACGAAGTCTTCCTGGAAGCCTCGGAACACCGGTTGTTCGCAGGCAGCCAGCGAAGATCCGGAGTGCGCCCATGCCAAGCAACCCAGCTGCTCTTTGAGAGCAGCGTGAGGGCACAGCGGAGCTTTCGGCTGTTCTCGGGTGAGCTGGCCTTCAAGATTTTGTGAGGCGGCTGCAGCCAACACGGCATTGATTGCGCACAATGTTGGCAAGGTGGCAGGAAACAGCTCGTAACTCGATGCTGTCAAGGCGTTAGTCGGTGACGCGGAGTTGCGCGATGGTATGCAACAGCTCCGCGGCGCTATCGGGTGATCCAGGATGGAAAGAGGGCCGGCATCTGCAGAGGACAGGAGCAGCCCAACGCGGTTTCTTGTGGCTACCAGGTATCGCGGCGCCGGGGAAGGTAACTCGAGCCGCCGAGAAGGCTTGGACGCCGTCCCCGGACATCGTTTTAGAACCCGCCTACCTGTCACCGCACTGTGCTTGGTGCGGTGACAGGTACGCGGGTTCTATGTCCGAGCAAGTGTCGACGGCTTTCCTGGGGTGGCGGGTCCGGAATGCTGAAGACGCACGAGCACAAGGCGATGTCTAACTTAACCGCTTGGCTTGCTATGACTGCGCCTGTGCAATAGAAGTAATATACAATGCCCGTATGCAGGGCCGGCTGGTCTATGTTCTGGCCTCGTCTTCCTCTTTTTCGAGCTCGCCGAGCACGAGGGCCAAAGCTACGCTGCCGCTCATCGTCATCACAATATTGTAATAACACACAGTTGAGCTAGGCTATGGTGTCAGCCATGTTCTTTATTCAGAACACCCTTCTCTAACCTCTTCACCACTTCCACGTACATATATACATATATATATATATATATATATATATATATATATATATATATATATATATATATATATATATATATATATATATATATTGTGAAGCAACGTTTAGGCCGCAAGACACTTCCTTTATTTGCCGAGTTTCAGCCCCACAACCCAGGCCAGAGAGGCTGATGATGAGTATTTACAGATGAGAAGATGAAGCGTATGAATAATGCTCACACTAATCCCCCCCCCCCCCCCGCCGTGGGCGAGCGGCCAGCCCCGCCGCGTCTTAGATGGAAACGGGACGTTGAACGAATGGCTTCAGACGCGAAACAGGAACAACCTCTGAACCACGAAAACGATGATGCGAAGAAGGTTCGGCGGGTGTGACACGATGGTTCACTGGTGACGTTTGTTCACTGATTATATAGGGTCCAATGAAGCGTGACTGAAACTTGTCGCACAATCCTGGAGTACGAATGGGCGTCTAAATCAGCACTTCATCACCAGAGATGAAGCAGACGTCGCCCTGAGAGCTGTCGTAGCGTTGATTGCGATCTTGCTGGCTGGCTTCTGTATAAACCCTTTCAGGCGCCACCTATGAAAAACTGTCTGTAAATGAGTCAAATTGATACAACGTTATTTCAAGGCACTCCATTTTCTGTTGCAACAAAAATAATGTAGTCATATGCTAATTTATCCACGTTATTGTAACTAATCCCAATTAAGTTGTAATTAACTACCTATTTATTACGAAGTCATTTATGCTATGTTCCGGCATAAATAGAATGTAATCTCGGTGTAAAAATAGAGTGCAAATTCATTTTTGGTTACGTGCATTTTGAGCAAAGAAAATTTTCCCATGGCTCGCAGGAAGCGGCACGTCGAACGACTCGTCAAACGTAGTAGTACCTTCAGCAAAGAGATCGTATGCAGCCCTACACTTCCAAATGAAGTTAAATGAAAACAAATCTATGATGCAGGAGGTTCACTTCATCAAAAGCTTGATATATCTTGCTCTTTCTTAGACCCTAGTTGACACAAACGACAAAATCAAGTGGTGTACACAATTGTGTACATAGCGCCTCAAAGGGTTAAGGGGATCTCATTGCCGACATTCTTCAAGCCTCGAGACGAACTGCTCTGAAATGGTTGCCGAGGCGTCCAGTTGGAATGTTTAAGAAACGTCGAATAGTGAATGCCAGGGAAACGACCATACATGAGGTAGAAAGGAGAGCAGCCAGTAGTTTGTTGGACAGCGGTGTTGTCCGCAAACGTTACGAAAGGCAAAATTGTATCCCAGTTGTCGTGGTAGGGTCCAGTATACATCGACAACATATCTGCTAGTGTGCGATGAATCTCTCTGTCAGCCCATTCGTTTGAGGGTAGTAGGCTGACGTTGTCTTATGTACTGTGCCACAAGTTCTCAGTAGGTATTGTATTATGGCGGATAGGAAAATCTTTCCGCGATCACTCAGAAGGACGTGAGGTGCACCGTGACGCAATACAATGGACGTTGAGAAAGAAATCGGCGACGTCTGAAGCAGAACTGGTACGTAGCAGAGCAGTCTCGGCGTACCGTGTCAGATGATCGACAGCGGTCACGATCCAATGACGACCTGCTGGTGTGGTGGGGAGAGGTCCGACTAGGTCGATCCCAACGATAGCGACAGGTGTCTCGGGACACGGGATGGGTTGTAATAGGTCATCAGGACACGAAATTTGGTCGCTTCCGCCACAGACACAGAGGGCAAGATGCAACGTACTTGGCCACAAAGGTAGAGTTGCCAGGCCAGAAGAAACGTCTCCCGATGCGGCTGTGTCTTGTGGAACCCCAAGTGGCCTGCACACGGGTCGTCGTGACAGGCTTCGAGGACTTGGTGACGTAGCGAACGTGGAAGGACTGGAACCCAGCGGTGTCCATCACTAGTGTAAACCTAACGATGGAGCACATTGTTGTCGAAATTAAATTGCGTAGTTGTCGGTGCAATCTGGCATTAGGAGGAGGCAATCTACCACTTAGCCGTTGGGTAATGTGGTTACAATATGAGTCATCACGCTGCCGACTGGCGAACTGGGCGTAGTGATTGGAAGCCAGCGGGTCGGTAACTGCTAGGTGGGATAAAGTGAGGGGTGACTCAGTGTCTTGACCACGTGACGAGCAATGAAGCAAACATACCCGATGATGACGACAGCGGCAAAGTGCAGCGAGAGAGAGCGTCAGCATCTGTGTGTTTCTTGCCAGACTTGTGGATGACGTCAAAATCGTACTCTGGCAGACGGAGCACCCAACGATTCAGGCGATCAGACAAGTTTTTTCAGAGACGATAGCCAGCATAAGGCATGATGATCTGTAATTACTGTGAAGTGGCGTCCGTAAACGTATGGTCGAAATTTTTGTATGGCCCAAACGACAGCAAGGCATTCCTGCTCTGTTATCGAGTAGTTCAGTTCGGCAGCTGTGAGAGCACGGACTAGCATACACAATAAGTGGCATCCCGCTGTAGAACTGCACCAATGCCATGGCCGCTGGCGTCCGTGTGCAAGCACGTAGGTGCGTTGTCGTCGAAGTGACACAGAACGGGGTCGGATGTTAAGGCATGCTTGAGGGCTTGCGCAGTGGCGACGCGATGGCAGCAAAATGGCTAATGAAGCGGCGGAAGTAGAACGCTAGGCCCAGGAAACTTCGCAGGTGTTTCTGATTTTCTGGGTGAGGGAACCTTATGATGGCAGTAAGCTTATCAGGATCCGGACGAACGCCATCTTTGCTGACAAGGTGACCCGAACCTTGATGTTCTTGTTGGCAAAATGACATTTCTTTGTGTTTAGCTGAAGTCCAGCGTTGGAAATACACGTCAAAACTTCGTCCAAACGTTCAAGATGCTGACGAAAATTGGAAGAAAAAATGACGGACGTCATCTAGATGGCAGAGACATGTTTTCCACTTAAGGCCGCGTAGAACTGTGTCTATCATGCGCATATCAAGGTCGACCTCCCTTCTCCAATCTTTAAAGACATTACTATGACTTCATTGGTCGGCCTGCCTTCCTATGCTTTTCTGACCAGTCCTTTCAGACGTATTTAAGTGGGTCACATACACCAGACATCACTGGTTCTTACATAGTGTCACATAGTTGATTAAGTTGAAATGAGTTTCACTAAATCGTATAGTTGGTTGTATTCCAGATAACGGTGACACGTGTTACACTTTCTGTTTACTGATGTAAAGCTAGCTTTTATGGCGTGTGCTTCTTGTCTTCAGTGCCGACTGACTGTGTACATCATGACGGCACTTGTGACGTATTGTCACATGGCGAAAAGTAACGTGGTGCCACCGGGAAGTACGATAACCTGGAATAGAACCACGAAAAGACCCTTACAGCATAGACTTAAACAACTGAGCTATGCACCACACGAAAATGATTGACAGCAGGTCGGTTAACTGCACTGTACCGCCGTGTTAAGGCTAGCCTTCGGGAGTCCCAACTATGCGTGGCTTAACCATGGTGTTACCGCAACTGAAGTGAAATTAATCTCTACGTTATTCTTCAGCGTGTGAAAGTGCAAGGACGTTATTTCCTCGTTCGTACGCGACACTTGGCGCTTCCTAGCATTGGAATTTTCCAACCATAATACTTACCGGGACACTGTTGCAGCAAACGCTTCTCGCTTAGCATTGGTCGAACGCGCTTTATCATCGCTCATGCGGCTTTGACTCTCAGCTTTGAGCATCTGTTTTGTGAAACACATGCTGCGGGGTGCCTCGCATGCCGAGGGGTGCCTTGTCCGCCATGTATGGGACATTTGAGTGGCACCCTACGCTCAATAAAAAGGCACTCTGGAAATGTGAGAGAGCTTATGAACTCAAAAACACCCCCTCTCCCCTTTGTTGTTTCCTTCACGAAAGCACTTATATCTTCATAATCATATCGTGGTTTTGGAACACTAAACCGCAACAATTGTTGTTATTAAGAACAGATATATACCATCTTTACCCTCGCTCCTCCTTCTTGCAGGCAATAAAGTTATCACCCTTGTGACCTCCTATAACACTTGCAATGAGTGGAAATATGTTAATTTAGCTTCCTAATGGCACCCGCTACTGCGGTCTAGTTGTTATGGTGCTCGACTGCTGACCCGCAGGCCACGGGATCGAATCCCGGTCGCGGCGGCCGCATCTTCGATGCCGACGAACATACTTGAGAGCCGTGTAATTAGATTTAGGTGCACGTTAAACAACACCAGCTGGACTAAATTTCCGGAGGACTCCGCTTTAGCGTCTCTCATAATGATATGTATGTTTCGGGACGTTAAATGCCAACAATTATTATTATTACCCCCCTGGTGGTTTTGATTCTTGCCAATCAAAACGTCGTGAAACGTGCTCACGAGAACGAGTGGTTTATTTTCATCCGAACATTATTTACGGCTCACACAAAGTGTAAACCGTGCCATTTGACTCGATTTGTTTTGCACATGCTCTCTTGCCTTCTGCGTCCAAATCGGCCCTGGCGAAGGCTATCTTCAATCCTGGCTCACCTGCAAATGAGGCGAGTTGTTTAAGCGGAGCAGACAAATTGCAGGGCTAGCAGGTAACCTCACACACACACACACGCACGTACACTCACACACACACGCACACACACACACACACACACACACTCACACACACACGCACACGCACACACACACACACCCATCATATATAACCACATGCGGCGGTATTTCTGTACATGACCGAGATTATTTCATCGAATCCGAACTGCGCATCATTTACGTACGCAGAACAGTAACAGGTACTACGCACACATGAATCCAAACTATTGAACAATAACAAAATCTCGTGTGCGCCTACATAGACTGGAATCCGTAATGCACACTTGCGTCGCTCTGACACGCTCACGTTTTAAAAGACGGGATTCCTTTGACTCTCTTTCCGTTGTGAGTCCTTAATTGCCACGTGTAGGACTTTCTTTAGAAATAAATGTGAAGTCTCTTTGGGGGTCATTATATTCTCTTGGGAGAGTCGTGGGATCTAAAAGACAGTTAACATGTCTCTCTAAGAGAGTAATATACGTGGCTAGTCAGGACTTACCAAAAAATCCACGCATATCCACGAAGTGAATCATGACGAGTGGGCGAAGCTCTGGGTATCGTATGGATGAGTGACCGTGCGTTACCCGAGCGTTGTCCCATTTAATGTAAATTGAGTCACATAAAGCGACAAAGTGATATAGAGGATCGGCGAGAAAGCTAGGTCCTAAGGTCCCTAATGTGTACCTTGAAGTAGTCGACTAGTATAAAGTGTTTGTGCTTGTAGGTTTTTATATTGTTCTCTCACAATTATGATTGATATTAGTCAATTGCTAAAACTTTTTTGTCATATGCTTGAATGTCGGTGTTTTTCCGGTGCTGTGGCCTTTCATTTTGTTCTGGTGAACAGCCTTTTATTTTGTTCTTGTTAACCTTTTGTTGTCATATGCTTTGATTGATGAGTGCTTAAATGTAGGTGGTTTTACGGTGTTGTGGCCTTTTGTTTTGTTTGGGTAACAGCCTTTTATTAGATGTGAAGCATCTTATGGCGAAGCTTAATCCGGTGGTGGTGTGCCGCGTGACCACCCTTACTGCGCATGCGCAAACCCTTTCAGAAAAAATTAAAATGAAAAACCTCCTCTCCCCCTCTCTCTCCACTAGGCATCCCTCCCGCGGCAACCATACCCTCACTGCGCATGCGCGTCCCCCTCTCTCGCCTCGCGACTCCGACGCAGGCAGCGTCTGCTAGCGAGTTTCTTGGTTGAAAAAACTGACTGCTCGCGCTGCACAACCGTTCACTGGCCACCCCGTATATATGGCACTGGATCTTGACCTGCAAGGTGGTGCCAGTGGGAGATTTCTCTTGTTTGTTGTTGAACAATAAAAATTTGCAGCGTACGCGTTAACTAAAAGCGGACTGCGGGTATCTGTGTCCAGTCGGAGTCTTCTGTCTCTCATTGCCCATTAGCAGCGATTGGCATGTTCCAGTAGGAAACACCGCTCCATCACTGCGTGCTTTGTGCCTCCCTAGTTTTCTCTCCTGCGCAACGCTGCGATGAGCGCCAGCGTCAACGCCGCCGCCAGTTTAAGCATTAGCGCCCGCTGCTTCACATCTACACATGGTTCCCTTTAGCGGGAGATGGTGTAATTTTTTTGTTCCTGTGAACCTTTTGTTAACCACGCATCTAGCTGAGACAACGGACACCGCGGACGTAGACGGACAAGCCTCGCCCCTAAGGTGCTTGGCTCCTAAAAATAACCAGATACTTTTTTCTGAAAGTGCACCACAACAGAGTCAGGAAGCCTCCTAAGTTCTCGCTAACACGTACTGGTCTCTTCCGTTCCAGATTGACTCCTGTGGAGATGAGATGTCCCCTGCTACCAGCCGCCAACGAAGGTAGGATCACTTAGTCCGTCTACTCGATCCCTCGCCTCAGTCGCCGCTATATACCACCACTACGCTCGCCCACCCCCCTCTTAATTGTGCATCTCAACAACTTTCTACCCTCAAGAATTCATGCTGTAGCCGGGAACATAGGTCGGCAAACTCACTCATGAGTCGACTCACTCAGACTCACTCAGACTCAGATCAAGTCGTGAGTCTGAGTCTGAGTGAGTCCGGGTGAGTAATATTTTGGTGAGCTTGAGTCCCAGTGAGTCCGGTTGAGGAAAATTTTGGTGAGTCTGAGTCCGAGTGAGCCCTAAGCTCAAGATGTATTTCTTGAGTGAGCCTGAATGAGCTCTACACTTTTTTGCCGATCTACGGTTCTACTTACGCAACTCAGCTTTGCTATCAGTCTTACGTAGGTGCATGTGTATACTCATGCCGACTCACGCAATCTTCAAAGCACCATGTTCATACGCCAGCTCAATATTTATTGATCAGAGGCGTGAGTTACGGAGTAGGGGCTCCCCCCCCCCCCGCCTCTGGAAGCTCTTCACAGGGAATTTTTGATAAAAATATTTCATGTGAGTTATCTCTTTAAAAAAATGTCGTTTCTGAATTGCAACCACTGATAAGGTACGAGATGAAAAGGCGCCAAGTGCAGCACCGATTACGCGAGATATTGGTGTTACAGACCATTTACATCAAGTTGGAAGAAGCCAATTGTACGCTAATGAACTCATGAGTCAGCTCACTCAGACTCAGATGGAGCCATGAGTATGAGTCTGAGTGAATCTGGCTGGGAAAATTTTTCGTGAGTCTGAGTCCGAGTGAGTCCAGCTGGGAAAAATTTTAGTGAATCTGTGTCCGTGTGAGTCCGGTTGAGGAAAAGTTTGGTGAATCTGAGTCCGAGTGAGTCCCAAGGGCAAAACATATTTCATGAGTGAGTCTGAGTGAGCTCCACATGTTTTGCCGACCTATGGCCGGGAAGGAAGAGAGGCAACGAGCTTTCCTTATTCACTAACGCATTATTTAATAGTAATCATAAACGGCATACACACATGCTTTCCGTCCACAATACATACTTCAAAACATTATAACAAAGCAATGCCATATTTGCGACGTGTAATACAGAACACACAAGGAAAATATTTGCAATAGTACAGTGACACGATAAGTAGAAGAAATAAAGTTGTTTGTGAGTTAAACCGCGCAATGTCCCACTATGCCGCCTACCATTTCGCAAGTAATAATAATAACAATAATAATAACAATAATAATAATATTAATAATAATAGTAATATTATTATTATTATTATTATTATTATTATTATTATTATTATTATTATTATTATTATTATTATTATTATTATTATTATTATTATTATTATTATTATTATCGGGGGGGTTTTTACGTCCCAAAACCTCGATATGAATACGAGAGGCGCCATTGTGGAGGGCTCCGGAAATTTCGACCATCTGGGGTTCTTTAACGTGCACTGACATCGCACAGTGTACGGGCCTCTAGCGTTTCACCTCCACCGAAATGCGACTACCGCGGCCGGGATCGAACCCTCTACCTTGGGGTCAGCAGCCGACCACCTCAGTCACTGATCCGCCGTAGCGGCACCACTTCGCAAAGCTCGTGTAAATAAAAAAATGTTGCAGTGGCTTAGCTCGGCTATGCCAGGATATACGTAGCGTTTGCAAAGGTTCAGCTGATTATTCTTAGCTTTCCCTGATTGTCTAGGATTAGCTTATCATGTTTACTGCTACTCTAATGACACACACACGGTATCCGTATTATGTGGCACATGTATATTTATTTTTGTTCAACGTGAGGTTGCTTCTCTATTGCCACAAAGACGAACCCTACCTCTGCATCACTGGTTTCCTTAATTTCATTCCCTCTGTCACATCATTTCATTCATTTCCGCGTAAGTTACTTCACGCATCATACCCTCTTCTATTTTTTCTTCCTTTTATTTTTTATGTTTTGTATACATATAGGGTAAACATAAGTAATGGAACACGTCTAGTATGTTTACGAAGTCCGTCTCGAAGGTCCGAGTCGCCCTGGCGCTTTCGCTAAGTTTCACAGTATCCCTCTATTGCATGGCGTCCCATATTTGGCACATACCGATTAACATTTTTTATAGCGGGCGCAAAAGGACCAGTGGAAAATGTGACACAGTTAGAGTAATTCCTTATAGTTACGTGCACTAAATATAAAAAAAGGGCTGCCATCCCTAGAGCGGTATGAAATCTAGACATGAAATAGATTTCACGGTACACGTGCAAGCTCGGATCATGAAGAACAGTGACTGCTATATTCTTCTTGCAGCCATTTTCTCGTTGTAGAAGCAAGAAAAAATTATTTTAGCATATCTCGTGGCTTTGAAAATTCATGCTCATTAAGGCTCTTCTCAATTCCGTTTTCCACTACGGTGTACAGTCGGAAATCGGTATGTGCCATATTTGGCACAGTATGCATGTGAGTGATGAAATGTGATATATGATGTCATCTATGTTTTGTTGCACAGTGCAAATACAAACAAAAAGAAATCCTCTGAGGTCATGCAGCACAGCTCGTTTTTGCCAGATTTCAGTTGAGGTGGTAGGTTTTGAGATGCTTCACGAAAATATGGAGTGTCAGCAGCAGCATCTGGCAATTTTTTGTTACATTATTGGCGTGGGGGGCACGAAAAAATTGTGTGAAGTCTAACCAGCTGCACCGCGATATTTAGCTTTTACGATTTGTCGGCAACTGACGCTCACAACCACAAGTCAGCGGTTGGAAATTCGGGTAGCAAAGTACATCAAGGCGGCACCACGCGAAGAGCCAAACGTGTAAGCGGACCATCTTGCACGTAGATGTCGGCAGTCAGATGCGCTAACCAAAATGTTCCAATTATGCCTGAACACAGGAAGTAATTGTTTTCCTTATTCCACAAATCAAGCTAAAAAAACCGGCAGATCCCACGCACTGTGGGAATCGATGTGATGCGAAGCAGCCAGCAAGGGGCAAATCATGCTGTACATAATATGCATGTCATTATTTACATGTTAGGACCTGTCATTTGTGATCGTCATACAGTCACGTCGCGCAATACAAATTTTGGTGTATATCAAGGCTAGCGAACTGGCACGCAAGCGCACCATGAGAGTCGCATGTAAATGGCATTGTAGATGACATGCATGCCAAGATTTTCATGTTACCACCTGCCACTTATGTTCGCTTAATTTTTTACCTCGAATCACAGCGAGAAACGAGACCAATGTGCCTCCACTTCGCATGCGTTCGTATTCTCGCGATCTGCGCATCGCGCGGACGCCATCCGCGTTCCAGCGTTTAAATTGACGGACACTTTGTCAATTCCAAAGTGTGTTCCTCGAACGCCTTTGCCCACTGAGACGGGGTCGGTCAGAATGGAACGTGATGCGCGCGTCTCCCTCCTTGCATGATTAGAGACGCTGGGCACATCGACGCCTACGCAAGCAAAGCGCGAGCGCTGTAGAGTCCAACGCGACCGGCGTCCGTTTGCGCGCCCCGGCGCCCACCTGGCACTGCGCCAGGGCACTGGCTGGAAGGGACGGACGGACGGACGGACGACCGGACGGACGGGCGGACGTGAGCATGAGACATTAAAGGATTTCACCTTAAAGTTTGGTGTATGTCAAGCTGGCTAAACGGCCACAAGAGTGTCATCAGCATGGCATGCAAGTCATGTTGCACATGACATGTCATGATTTGCATATTACCACTTGTCATTTATCCTTGTCATACAGTCATGTCGCCGAATACCAAATTTGGTGTATATCAAGCTAGCGAAACGGCCGTCAGCGCGCCATGAGCGTGGCATGCAAATCATGTTGTATATGACATGCAGGTCATGATTTTCATATTACTACCTGTCAGTTATGCTCGTCATACAGTCACGTCCCTCAATACCAAACTTGGTGTATATCAAGCTAGTGAAACGGCCACGAGAGTGTCATGAGCGTGGCATGCAAGTCATGTTGCACATGTCATAATTTCCATATTACCACTTGGCATTTATGTTCGTCATACAGTCACGTCACGAAATACAATATCTGGTGTATATCAAGCTAGCGAAACGGCCGTCAGCGCGCCATGAGCGTGGCATGTAAATCATGTTGTACATGACATGCAGGTCATGATTTTCATGTTACCACCTGTCATTTATGCTGGCCATGCAGCAATGTCTCATCGTACGAATTTTTGGATATATCAATTTAAGAAAACGGCCGCAGGAGCACTACGGCCATGGCGTGTAAATCATGTTTTTCATGACATGTTATTCATGATTTTCATGATATGACCAGCCATTCATGTTCGTCATACAGTCATGATTTGCCATCCCAATTTTAGTATAAATCCTATTAACGATACGGCCAGGCGAGCACAAAGTCGTAGGCGGCTAGATAGATAGATAGATAGATAGATAGATAGATAGATAGATAGATAGATAGATAGATAGATAGATAGATAGATAGATAGATAGATAGATAGATAGATAGATAGATAGATAGATAGATAGATAGATAGATAGATAGATAGATTCAATGTCGCCGAAGTTCGCTAAGAAATGCTTCGCATTTAAAAGACCGCAATCAGTGAGATTTTGTTTTTCAGCCATGGCAGCAATTTTGCTCGCCCACTTGCATAGTGTGCCATATTTGGCACAAACCTTTATCTTCATTAATACAGTCACAATAAATCTGAAAATTTTTGTACATGTTATTCTTCATGTAGTTAATGATAAAAAATGATCAAATAATTTTTCAATTGATTTTCTCATAATTCATGCAATAGAGGGGTATAGTCAGTCGATCGGCGAGCCTTGACGTCATCGACGGCGTCTTGTTGTTGCTGCTGCAGAGATGGTCGGGCACGTCGCTCAGCCTCCTGGCGACGCCGCTTTGCTAGATGTTCCTCCCTTTGCTCCAGTGTCTCCGCAACACGTTTAGCCTTCTTCTGTTCATTCTTCCTACGCTCAACCGCTAATTGCCAGTCAACTACTTCGGGATCCGATGAGTCAAGCTTCTCCGCTCTTCTGCGCCGTTGAGCAGCATTTGCGCTCTCCTTCTCCATGGCTATACCATACTCGCAAACGCCAGTCAGAAGTGCAGCGGCTCCAGCGCAGTGTCAGACGGCGACTGCACAGCAAAGGCGAATAGCTGCGCGCGCGCCGGCGCCAGTGCGTCTACCGCGGCTACGACGTCACTCCTCTGGAATGCGCAGATGCGCAGACCGGCGGCGGTGAGCCGCGCGCTGCGGCGGTGGAGTGCGCGGGAGGGAGGTGCCGGCTCCGGTGCGCCAGCTGTGTGACATCACTGATCCTCGCGCATGCGCAGCACGGCTTTTAAGGAGGCGCGCGAAACGGGCTTGGCTAGGCCAGTGTAGCTAACGCTACAAAAGGTAGAAGTTTATCTCAGGAGTGAGTCCGTTTGTCGCTGGCCTAGGGGGTGATTGTTCGGGTCGGGACTGGCAGGTTATTCTTGCAGTTTCCGCCACACTTGTCCAGGCGCTCTCCTTGGTCGTCGCGTCGGACTTCTTTGTGCTCCAACTGCCTAAATATCTTCCTTTCTCATTTCTAGGGGCATCGAACAACCGGATTGTCCCAATGAATCTCTCGAAAATGCGACAGAACCATGGCCAGTCATGCCGCAACTCTCATGTCTTCTTCCTCTCTCATCGTGGCCTCGCGGTGGCTTTTAGGGGCGAAGCTCCTTATCCCGTGGGTCGTGCGTCCCATGTTTGTAGTAGTAGCCACCTGCTGATGACGATGACGATCGCGATGCCATACAACACGTCAGCGTGCCATACGACACATCAGCGTCATAACGATGACGCTGATGGCGATAACGATCGCGATGCCACCACATGGAATGTACCCACTATGCGTCATAACGATGACACTGATGACGATGACGATCGCGATGCCATACAACACATGGCATCGCGATATGGTCTTACATGCATATCGTTTGACCACATGCATATCGTTTGACCACATGCAACCAACCACCATCACGTCTTTGATGATGTACCTCCGGGAGCTTCGCCCACTCATCATCATTCACTCCGCGGATATGCTGTGATTTTTTTATAGGCCCCGACTCCGTCCTTCCGTGCCACCTAAACAAATTGTCACTATTTTCGCGACTTATTTCACTGCCGGTCATCTTGTATCGGCCCGACGACCTCCCTCACAACCCATAGCCACGCAAAACCTTCATCTGAAGCAGTGTATCAAGCAAAATACACAAGCTCAAAATATGGAGAGGGCAAAGGGCAAATGTTCCGACGAGGAGTGAAAAATGGGCGGCCAGGAATTTTGACGCTCACACAGACGGCGTCGTCTCTAATGATCAACCCGCACAGTTTTGAGCATAATGGAGAAGAGCATCTGGCTGTCTCCATTGCCTCAGTTTCCGCGGTGCCTGACGAGCAGATGTCAAGGTGAGGTTTCAACTCTTGTAACCTGGCGTCTTCCGCACAGTTCCCCGCAGTCGTCCATTCTTTCCTTTCAACGCCGCCGGTGGTCATTCACGAAGGAAGCGAAATGGATCCCTGGGGGCCGCGGATGCGGCGGCTGTGCTGACGGGATAGCCGGCCCGGCAGAGGTGCGACAGTGGAGTCGCACAAATGAAATCAATGGGTGCTCTGCTGTGCCCATGCCATAAAACTCAAGCACCGTGCCTCGCCGCTACAGTGACCGCGAACCAGTGACGCTGCCACCAGATACTCGTGTTGCTATGGCAAGCCCCGCGTGGACCATCGACAGACGCTTGCAGGAATCCGGCTGCGACAGCCGTCTTTGTCACCTCGGGGAGAGGGGGGGGTCTTGTTTTATTCAAGGCGTTTGTCACATCTTGTCGGAAGCGCTTGCAGTAGATGGGATTGAGGACAGGCAGGAGACGGTGGTGGCACAGCAAACAGACTGTATCACGCAACACTTCAGAACACCAACAAATGCTCAAAGTTCACTCAAAATATATTGAGAAGAGGTTTATTGGATGTACGTTTCTCTGTTGACTCTAAGAACACAACACAGTGAGGTAGAGCAGAGCACCGCTGCTCCGGAGCTCTGCTCCGGTGCTGTGTTCCTCACCGGAACTCCGGAACTCAGCTCCGGGCTTCGTCAGCGGAGTTGCTCCGGAGAGGAACTTCGGTGCTGCTGCCGGACTGGGCGCAAGGAGCAGGTTGCGCTTCGTTGGTTGTCATGATGGGCGGAAGAGTTCGGTTTCGCAGCTCCAGGTTCAGTTGACGGGGGATCTTCAGCACCCTCCACCAATTGAGAAGAGGTTTATTGGATGTACGTTTCTGTGTTGACTCTACGAACACAACACAGCGAGGTAGAACAGAGCACCCTCCAGAAAGATGCCAGCGACCAGAAGCGCGCGGTGAGCGAGCCGAGCACCAGAGCGTTGGCGATGCTGCTGACCGGGCGCACGTCTTCTTTTCACAATATGAACATAAAATTTAACGAAAGAATTCTTAAGCTAATCAACTTGGTTAGGCTTCCATGTCAAGGCTCAGTCCCTATTTTTTGTAACAGTCTGGCAACACTGGCCTTCTTGGTGGCGTCCGGAAATCAAACGTTCTTACTTTTGTGGTTGGCACGACATCTAAGCCGACTCTTCGTCGTCCGTGTAGCGTCGCGCTCGCCGTCGACGCTCTCGCTTAGTCGCTGCGGTCGCCATTCATCAGCATCCGCTGTACGAGCCGCTTGGTTCCGTCGCCTATTACCTGGTCGTCGTTAGTCTGGGCAGGTTAGGCCTAACTTTCTTCGGCCTCTTCTTCTACGTGCCACCTGGCCCAACCGATGACGTGACACTCCAAGCAGTGGCGAAGCCCGGGGGTGGAACACCGGGCCCGTGCCCCCCCCCCCCCCGAAAATTTTTTTTCGCCATGACATACAGAGTGAAATATGACCCTTTCAAGGAGGTGCCCTCCCGAAAATCAAGAAATATGACCCTTTCAAGGAGGTGCCCTCCCCGAAATCAAGGGGGTGCCCCCCCCCCCCGAAAAAAATTTCTGGCAACGCCCCTGACTCCAGGGACTGCGTGTGGGTTGCCGCCGTATTGCAAAGAAGGTGAAGTGCCACAGTGGCGCCGGGAGCTGCTTAGATGAGATGCCGCAGGTCTGGGTAGCCTCTCTCGGCGTCTACCAAAGTTGACGGATACTTCCCGGGCCCTTCATGCCGCTGGCTCCAGAACCACGCCCCCTGCTACTCCCGTCCCAAGTGCGATGCTGACGTCTTCGACTTTCTTCCTTCGACGCTCCACAGAACAATCCCGTTTCTTCTCCTGAGGTTTTTCATTACTGCTCGGATCACGTGCCACGCGCCCTTCGCGGAGGAATCACGTGTGCGGACGTGGCAGGGGTGCACATAGGGTTACCAACTGTGCCGGATTTTGCAGGGACTGTCCCGACTTTTAAGGCGAAAGCCTTTAATGTCTCATGCTCACGTCCGTCCGGTGTCCGTCCGGCGTCCGTCCGTCCGTCCGTCCACACTCCCCACTGCGAATGCGCCAACCCATTAAAAAATAAAAATAAAAAACCTCCTCTCCACCTCTCTCTCTCCTCTAGGCATCCCTCCCAGCAGAAGCCACACCCTCACTGCGCATGCGCGTCCCCTCCCTCTCTCCCCTCCTACGCTCCCCCCTTTCTCCTTTCCTACGCTCCCCCCCTCTCTCCTCTAGGCATCCCTGCCCACGGCGTCCACACCCCCACTGCGCATGCGCGTCTTTCCCTCTCCTACGGTCCCCCCTCTCTCGCCTCGCGACGCCGACGCAGGCAGCGTCTGCTAGCGAGTTTCTTGGTTGAAAAAACCGACTGCTCGCGCTGCACAACCGTTCACTGGCCACCCCGTATATATGGCAATGGATCCTGACCTGCAAGGTGGTGCCGGTGGGAGATTTGTCCTGTGCGTTGTCGAACGATAAAAAATTCGCAGCGTGCGCGTTAACCAAACGCGGACTGCGGGTCTCTGTGTCCAGTCCGAGTCTTCTGTCTCTCATTGCCCATTAGCAGCGATTGGGATGTTCCAGTAGGAAACACCGCTCCATCACTGCGTGCTTTGCGCCCCCCCCCCCCCCAGGTTTCTCTCCTGTGCAACGCTGCGATGAGCGCCAGCGTCAACACCGCCGCCAGTGTAAGCGTTAGCGCCCGCTGCTTCACATCTACACATGGTTCCCTTTAGCGGGAGATGGTGTAATCTTTAAGGCGAAAGCCTTTAATGTCTCATGCTCACGTCCGTCTGGTGTCCGTCCGGTGTCCGTCCGACCTCCGTTTGGCGTCCATCCGTCCGTCCGTCTGTCTGTCTGTCTGTCTGTCTGTCTGTCTGTCTGTTCGTCCGTCCGTCCGTGCGTCCGTCCGTCCATCCGAGCTCTGGCACGGAGCCAGGTGGCCGCCGGGATGCGCAGACGGACGCCGGTCGCGTCGGACTCTATAGCGCTCGCGCTTTGCTTGCGTAGCGTCGCTGTGCCCAGAGTTTGCAATCATTCTGACCGACGCCGTCTCAATGGACCCAGGCGTTCAGGAATACGCTTTCCAATTTACAAAGGGTCCGTCAATTTAAGAGCTGGAACGCGGATGGCGTTTGCACGATGCGCAAAGCGCGAGAAAATACTAACGCATGCGAACGGAGGAAGAGGAGTCTCGCGTCTCGCTGCGATTCGCGGCAAAAAATTAAAGAAAATACACGCACCCATTCGGTTTGTGTCTTATCCCACTAGAGAGTGTAAAAGAAAAAAGACATGGCATAATCAGTGGAATGGCCACACGCTTTCGCCGTACACACTTTGGAATGTACAAAGTGTCCTTCAATTTTTTCAGACACGGTCCCGAGTTCCGCGCCGTCCGTGTCGGGACAGTTACAAGTCCCGGATTTGTTCCGAACCACCCAGTTAGAAATTTTTATCTGATAGAACGCACGTCTTAAAGGTGAAACTCTTTATTTGGCAGAACTTTTTTTTTTATTTATATATGAAAAATATGGGAAGGTAGGCTACGTAAGAGCCGGCTATCCCAACATCATGGCAGCAATATAGAAGGTACATACAAAGATAATAAAATAAAAACACTAAAAAGAAGAAAAATAATTAGAAGCACTATGTACATATGTACAATATAGGGCGTGTAACGCATGGCAGTCCATGGGGATTATTCAGTTCATATAGCATGTTAAGATCGTGGACAGAGTCCGTACAGATACTTTTATGCACTTGACTATGAGTTATGCACTTGCATCTTGACTATGGTAGGCTATAGATAGTTCACTAAATTGGTGTCCATTAAAAAAATCACGAAGAGCGCTCACTGCGCGCCTTTGTTTGTCAGGATGTGGCCACGGTCCAAGCACTTTGCCAATTGTAAGTGGTCGTCTGTCGAGGCGGTTCAATCGATCACTCAGTTGAGCGCGCTGTTCATCATATTGCGGACATTCTAAAATAATATGCTCAACTTGTGGCCGTGAAAAGGAAACTCAAATTACAGCAAGCAGTGCATGCTGTACACTATTATCGGTACGCAAAACATCGGTCGTCGATAAACTGATCCGCGGCAAGGTGCGTTGGCATTTATACTTGCGGCATCAAACATTCCAGCGTTATCGCTGCTGAACAGTGGTGTTTATTCTTCGAGAATAAACACAGCTCTTCGTTTTTGCGCGCTCAACCCTATCCAATTATCCTAAAATAATCTGGAATGTTGTCAGACATTCTAGCCAGCGTGGTGCAAGGCAGTATCGGCATGTGCAAATGCCGCTAACATAAAACGTCAGAAAGCAGTATATATACTACTGGACAGACACCAATTTAAAAGTTCCTTAAGCGGTGTCAAGGGTTCGACCCTCGACAACCACTCAAGTACAAACTCCTGCGTTTTCTGGTGTTCAACGAATTTCGCCAAGCACTTTCGGAATCGTAAAGACGTTCTTCTTTTTCCGTAACGTGCCGCGTACAGTGTGCCAACTGAGCCTGATGAGGGCTTTCCCTGGATATGTAGGTGGTACAGACCACATGAATGGCGCCGTCTGTGGGTACCTCAGGGAGTTGATCTTAAGTATTCGCTTTTTGTCTGTCAGATTTTCTAATGAGTACCTGTTTTCCGTGACACGTAAAAAGCTGCACAGAGATGTGTGTGATACAATTTTACCAGTTGCTTAGTACAGGGCCATGTACAGCGGAGGCCAAGGGCAGGATGTGCTAAAAAGGGTTAAAAGAATTCAAGTGGCTCCTGCCACGAGGTCCTTCTTTATTAGGATACATTGCATGCCAAGATATTTCTAGAAGAGCGGTTTTTTTTTACGTTGGGGTCAGACTGCCTCATTTGTAATAGGCCAGAAACTATTGTCCACGTTTTTTTTTTTTTTACATTGCTGCGAGGGAGTGTATGTTTGGGATGTACTGCAGAGGACAATCAAGAAGTAATTCCCGTTGGATCCATATGGTATCAGATTTCTCCCAATAGATAATGAAGATGGTTTGCCGTTATGCCTGCACTCTTGATAGCGGGCCCGTATGGCAGGATCTCTACTACGCACCATGCATTCGTCAACCCAATAACGGCGAGCTACCTATACACACCATTTACCGCTGGCGGTACGCCGATCTCGGAGGAGCTTAAGCGTGTTATCTATCTCGCAACGCTCCTACATTTCCTTTCATTGTGAAAACTGCCCTTGAGATGCGCACGAGAAAGTGGCCCCTCTCTATGCCCACTCGCGATGTGGAAGGAAAAAATTTAAAAAATTGGCCGCGTATCTGCGTGCTTCGCTGCAAATGTCGTCGAAAGACGATAGTCTTCTGCCGGCCGTACTACACTGTTTTGCCTTGCCTCAGACAGCGCTTTCTCAATGTTGAATCGGCCGCATCTGGCTGGCCTTGATAAAATAGAGGCGCTGCGTTAGACATGGACGCCATCTGTCAGTGCTGTCGAGAAACATCACCTTGTGCAGAACCCAGCAGCAACATATCGTCGGCCGAGGGCTTTTTCGTGCATAGCGTCGCTTTTTGAGCGCAGCCTAATAAACGCTGGGGTCTTCATAATTACGTATCTATGTATTTTCTTATAAAGAAACATACCAGAGACTACCTATTTATTGACGTTGCTCCTCAGACATGCGTAACATTTGCTTTTTGATCGACAATGTTCACAAGTATGAACAAAAATACTTGTGCAAGATGGCCGGGCGCTGAGAAAGTGGTTAAACTTTGGCCGGGTAGCTGAATCGTGTGACGTGCCGACAAACAGAGAAACAGACCAAAATTTCTCCGTTTAAGTATCCCAAGAAAGACTATCGTCTTTAATAAAGGACCCCGGGCGCACCTAGAGTTACTGCATAGGCTACCGCAGGTATATACAGTAACTGTAGGCGCACCATGCGTTCCAGGCCCCCACGTATCAGGAGACATAGAGGAGTCACTCCGCGCACAGCAGTTAACTTTAAAAGAAAAAAAATACCCCAGCTTCCCACTAGTTGTGCCAAGCCTGAAGGAAGATCGGAGCTGGGCACTTCCTTCAGGCTTTCTTTTTCTACCACCCTCTCTTTCTTTCTTTTTCTATTGCCCAGTTTCCTGCCTTCTTTTCCCGCTTTATCTCTATTTGTATTTTTCTTCCTCTTTTTCCCTTTTCTTTCTCTCTCTTCTGTTTCTCGTTTGTTTCCTATTTTTTAGGGGCGAAGCTCCTTATGTCGTGGGTCGTGCGTCCCTTGTTTGTAGTACGTAGTAGCCACCTGCGTGATGACGATGACGCTGCCATCACGGCACACCACATGGAATGTGGTGTGCCGTGATGACAATGACGATCTTGATGCCATACAACACATGGCATCGCGATATGGTCTCACATGCACATCGTTTGACCACATGCAACCAACCACCATCACGTCTTTGCCGTGGGTCGTGCGTCACTTGTAGTTTGTAGTACGTAGTAGCCACCTGCGTAACCAGCAGTATCTCCCTGTGTGATGACGATGACGCTGCCATCACGGCACACCACATGGAATGTACCCACTATGCGTCATAACGATGACGCTGATGACGATGACGATCGCGATGCCATACAACACATGGCATCGCGATATGGTCTCACATGCATATCGTCGTTTGACCACATGCAACCAACCACCATCACGTCTTTGATGATGTACCTCCGGAGCTTCGCCCACTCATCATCATTCACTCCGCGGACATGCTGTGATTTTTTTCCGATTTTTAAACGTGGTTTTATTTAAAGTGTTCCGCCCTTAATATCATCATCATGTCTCCCGAAGAACAAAAGCCAGAAGGCTTGTCTTTGGCGCGAGCGCGCCCTCAATATACTACACATAGTTGTACTATATGTAGTTATGCCTGCATTAAAATGACGATCAAGGCACTCGAAGAACAAAAGGAAGAACACTTTGCCGCGAGTGCTGGCTCAGATGGTTATGCTATATTTCGTTTTGCCTGCGTTTACGCCAAGCGACGACGACAGCATACGACAGCCTGGCCCCCAAAAGTTCTCCGCACTTATAAGAAATATCTAAGAGCGTCGAGTTCTGCCCAGTCGGACACTTGCAGCGCGCAGCTCAAACACAAAGACGTTACAATTGTGACGGATGTTAGTTCACGTTTGTCCTGGGACAGTTGTTAGTTCGCGCTTCCGTTCTTTTCGAACTTGCTTCTTCGTGCTTCAGCGACGCGCTGGAAGTTCCGAGCTGCTTGTCGTTCTTCGTGCGACACTTCCAACTTCTTGCTATCACATTCGTTGCTTCGCCCTTTCGGCGAAACTGTGACTTTTTTAGGTGCGAAGCATCTTATGCTGGGGGCTGTATGCGTCCCTCCCGCGTCCCGCGTCCGGCGTCCCACGTCCGGTCACTTTCATGAAGTAGGGGAGCACCCACTATGCGAACCAGAACACTGTAGTACAATAAGGCCGACAACCACCATCGCAGTCACCAGAGTCATAGCCGAGAGCACAGAGTGGCTGCTTAGCAATGGCTAGACATGTATTGGGTGCAAGCAAAGAATAACACGCACTACCGGTGGTGTCTGTCGCCCACGTTGACTCCATCCCTTGATCTTGCTTGCATGTGCTTGCGGAGGCTTTGTCCGTCCCCCCCTTCCCGCGTCCCACACCCCCTCTCTCTCCTCTTTTATGCTCCACCCTTTCTCTCCCCTCGAAATCCTCTACTCTACGGAGCGACGCCCGCGTCCCGTTGACGCCATTCCTTGATTCCTTGATGTGCTTGCGGGGGCTTCGTCCGTCCCTCCTTTTATAGAATTATAGAATTATGTGGGCGAAACACTCATTCTTAGGGCCACAGCAGCACTCAAGTGGGTTGGAGAGATTTTCTTGTGTACGCTACTTCGAGTAGAAGCCACTGAAGTAGCGTCTCTATGTGTCGTGGGAGGTTCGGCGCGGTTGAGAATTTTCTTTGTGGATAAATTTCACGTAATAAAGATTGCTTTGATTTAGCACTGTGAAACTGCCTGTTCACTGGAAGCCGAAATCCGTCTTCTTTATCTTTATAGTAGGTGTATTGAATCGCCCCCGGCCCTCCCCCTCCTCCTCCTCCGAAAGATTTCATGACATAACATGGTTTTGCACTGCCTCGAGGATCGGAGGACAGATGGCAAGCTTTCTGAAACTCATGTGGTTTTTCTTTGACTTCCGAGATCAGCACACCTTTGACCATGCGATCATTCCGTGTGAGGACGCATTCACGTAACGTCATGTTATGTGACGCTGTTGTGTCACCACGATGACGTAATTAGGACGCAACAAGTTTTGATGACCTAGGACGTCATAATGACGTCATGATCGCGTGATCACGTGATTTTCTCGATCGCTCATTTCAACGCCACCGATGCAGGCGGTGACTTTTCGTGTTTGGTGAGGTGTTCTAACGTTATGGCAGTAAAGCTTGCATCTTTTCATTAATTTTATTGTTCTTGGCTGTGATCGTCTTAGATGACGGTGGAACGGGACGCACAGAGAAACAATTTTCTCGCTGAGTCAGCAGAGCAATGTTCGCGCATTATAAACTGACACGTTCGCACTTTAGCAGTCTTGGGTGTCCGGCTCCATTTAAGCTTGAAAGTTTCCACGAGCGCAGACAGGTTATAAGTAAGCTCCATTCTGGCGCGTGTTCTCGAACATGCGTATGAATCGACTCATTAGGAGTGAGGTCAACCGTATAGACGATTTTCCGCAGCTGGTTTGTTAATCAAAATTAGATGGCGCCACCACTGCACCGTGGCCGTCTCCTACCGCGGCCGTCTCAATGCCTTGGCCT
Source organism: Rhipicephalus appendiculatus (assembly GCA_030522465.1). NCBI lineage: Eukaryota > Metazoa > Arthropoda > Arachnida > Ixodida > Ixodidae > Rhipicephalus > Rhipicephalus appendiculatus. Next base: position 113,035 of record JALIZH010002804.1, read on the forward strand.
TCGGTAGCGCTGCTCAATATGTCTGCATCCGCGTCGCGTCGTCTGCTCGGCGTCCCCGTAGCGTCTGCGCGCACGCGAGTAAAAGCGAGCAGACGGCAGCGGCGGAAAAGTCAACATGGCGACACCTGTGAATGCAGTTCCCTTCCGCCTCGAATTTATCACGTCGTCGGTTCTGCGCTGTCTGGCCCGTAAGTGCGTAACCTACGCATTTATTTGCTTTATATTTTCGTCCTGAAGCTTTCAGAGCAATGTATTCATCGGCATTTTGCAGCGTTTTCAAGATTCATTCTCAAATTCTCGGAGACAAGGCTTAGCAGTCATGGCTAAATAAACACAGCTAATCTCGATGATAAAGACAGAACATACCTGATGATTTGTCCCCAGAGTGAAATGACACTGAGCGATAGCTGATTTCACCATTTATTTATTGCTGGGAACACAGTGGGCGAGTAGCAAGCGCGAGTTCGGATCGAAGCGGGCGGTCGCGTCTGCATGGGTGCTGCCATGTTGGATTCTAACCCTAGCTGCTGGCGCTTACGGCCATGGCCGTTTCGCTGGCCCAAAGTGTTGGCCGGTGCAACTGGCTGGGGGAAGGCCAGTTACAGTCACGTGATCAAACATGGCAGCGCCCGTGCGCCGCTGCGGAAAATCGTCTATATTCAGCGTTTGTGTGCATACAACTCGGCCTAGCCGTGAATCAAAGTAGCCAGCACGTACTTTTCATTAAGATTTCTTTCATAGAGACCAGAATGTATCAGCGAATGACTCCACTTGGTACTGAACCAGCCTCCCTACGTACTAACATGCAAAAGCACAGCTCTTGACACTGTAAGAGTGATTCGTCAGTTATTTCGCGAAAAACAGTGAATCGACGCATGTAGGTGTCTACCAAAGAGTGAGTTTCATTTCAGTAAGAGCGAAGCAGGCGCGTTCGACAAGAGTAGGATGAGTAGCACTGTTTTTATCGAAAATAAATGTGCTTTACGTGTAAGTGGACATGGCTCATTTAGTCGTCTTATGTATTTAGAGTGAAACTTTACAGAGCAGCAAGCATTCCTCAGCTGTTTTAAAATTGTTAGCATTGTACCTTAGCAGCTAGCAGTTCACTATGCCTGGGAGAAGATGAACTACGGCTGTCACCCCGGAAAAAGAGGGGCCGTCCACAGCGCGAGCTAAAAACGCAACTTTCGCAATAATCGCACACTGAGGGTGTATTGCATATTGCGCAGTGCGTATCGTGTTTTGATCATGCAGAAAATGAAAGGAGCACGTACCGTTAAGGAATGCGCTCAGAAATGAAGCAGCCTTCCTTGTTAAGGATTAATTCGTTGTATGTATAGAAATATGGCCTGGGTTGTATTTCCACTGGTAGATTTGGGGGAAAAAAAGAAGGCGCCAATTAGAGCACTTTGCGGAAAATTGTCGCCGTTTAAGAATAATGCGTTACTTTCGCAAAAATGCTCACGGGTGCTTTTTTTTCCACTTCGATGAAATGCTTTTTTTTTCTAAAATGCAGGTGGCGCTATATCTCTCGCAAAACATTTCCGCTTTAAAATTATTGAGCTCGCATTTAAAGAATTCAGTACTTCGCGATATTGTTTTGCGATATTTAGGATTAAAGTGGCTTTGCGCGCCGACCAAGTTCGCGGCGCTGTGAGCGGCTGCTTCCCAGCCACTTTAGCATAGCTACACAACAAACACGATGTGACCACTATGCATGGCAGGACTTCAGTCAAAATGCATTCCAAATATTGCGTGACCAGATTATGCACTGCATATTGCACTTCGGGCACACACACACACACGTACGCACGTGCACATGAACGCCCACACTAAACAAGCATATTGACACGGGTACGGAAAAGAGGGTGACATTTTCACGCCTCAGAATGCAGACTCACCTCCTTTGTCAAAAAAATCAAAGGTTCCGTTATGATATATTTTAAAAATAACGACGCCCTTACGTCTCCTGCAAGAAGAAAGAGAAACAAGTGTTTTGCTCGTGAAAAACGTAAAATCGAAAATCAATGTTGGTTTGTCTTCATGTACTTAAACTTTAGACAAAACGATAGCAGTGTGCTTCAATGATATGAATACTTCCAGATTAAATGCTCGTATGTGAGAAAATAGGGTCAGCTATGCACTCCTCCGCGTTTCCCTCCTACTCACCCTCAATTCTCTAACCAAGCCACTTGCTATACTCCAGTATACAGGCTTCGCCCACTTCCCTCATCCTTTCTCTTCTCCTCACCCTCGCGTTTCTTCCCCACCCCCTTGCACTGATGTTCCGTCCTGGACAGAAGAATTCCCTTTCCGAGGCCCGAAAATTCCCCATTTCCGGCATTTTTCCCCGCATACATCGCCAAAAATCCCCGCATATTTCCCTCCACAAAAAAAGTTTATAATATATATATATATATATATATATATATATATATATATATATATATATATATATATATATATATATATAGTGTTCGACGTGTTTCAGGCTCTTCCCATCGCTTTCTCTTCTTTTCTGCCCAACTCAAAGCATCGCCTCTGAGATCGGCTTTTAATACTACGAAGGAGCTACCTTAGAGCTCGCTTTAAGCGGTATGCGATGCGGAAGGAATGCTGTACATGCTCATGCACACGGCCACTGCATAAGAAGAAAAGTTTATTGTTTTTTTATTGTTACTGAGTGACGTGGCGTACATTAATGTGCCTAGCAGACGCTCTGTATCTATATGCACCACATTTTGTACAAAAAGCACGTCAACTTTTCAATAATGGTGACTAAATATTGTAAAATAAAACGAGCTTTTGTGGTGGTATTTAACATTTTATTGACTTGATTAGGAACGGTTCTGCAAACTACCGTAAAGAAAAAAATAAATAAATGTGAAGTGACTAGAATAAATATTGACTGGGTTGTTAAAACCCAGTCAATATATATTGGCTGGGTTTTTAAAGACTATGGTCTTTAAAAACGAACCTTAGAGGCTGTGGTTTGGCGCGCTACATGCGCCAGAAACGATTGCGACATGCGAAAGCCTCATGTCCACAGCCTTTTGATCGTTATAAAACAAAATGTCGCCGCCCCTCAAAATTCCCTGCAATATCACGAAGATTCCCTTTTTCCCTTTCGTCCAAAATGACTGTCCAAAATTCCCTGAAAAAGGGAAAATTCCCTGCACGGAACATCACTGCCCCCTTTGCTGTACTGTACTTCATAGGGATATGCTATGCGTGCTGTCTTTCTCTCTCTTTCTTTAAGTTTCGTTCTATTTCTTTGTATGTTTCTTTTAGATGCGAAGCATCTTATGCTCGGGGCTCTGTCCGTCCGGCGTCCCTCGTCCCCCGTCCCCGGTCCCACGTCCGGCCACTTTCATGAAGTAGGGAAGCACCCATTATGCGAACCAGAACACTGTAGTAATATGAAGGCCGTCAACCACTATCACAGTCACCAGAGTCATGGCCGAGAGCACAGAGAGGCTGCTTAGCAATGGCTAGGCAGGTGCTGTCTGTCGCCCAGGTTGACCCCATTCCTTGAGTCATGACCGAGAGCACAGAGAGGCTGCTTAGGAATGAGTAGGCAGGTGGGGTCTCTCGCCCAGGTTGACCCCATTCCTTAATCTTGCTTGCATGTGTTTGGAGGGGGCTTAGTCCGTCCCTCCTTCCCGCGTCCCATATCCCCACAGCGCATGCGCATCCTCTGCCCCCTCTCTCCTCTAGAAATCCTCTACTCTACTGAGCGGCTCCCGCGTCCCACACCTCCACAGCGCATGCACGTCCCCTCCCCCCTCTCTCTCATCTCCTACGGTCCCCCCCCGTCCTTTCCTCTAAGAATCCTCTACGGAGCGGCGCGCACGACAGGTGGTGTGACAGCTGCATACTCCGCTGGGGGGCGCCATGGTAGTTCCGCGGTATGAAAATGACGGAGCGCGCGTGCCTCATTCTCTCTCCTGTGCAGCGCCGCGATGAGCGCCCGGACCACTGCCGTGAAATGAGAGCGGCAACGTTTCTCCCGCTCCAGCTAATTCTCTCCCCGATACTTCGCATCCACACATGGTTCCCTTTAGCGGGAGATGGGGAATTTTTTTAGGGGCGAAGCTCCTTGCGCCGTGGGTCGTGTGCGTCCCTTGTTTGTAGTACGTAGTAGCCACCTGCGTGATGACGATGACGCTGCCATCACGGCACACCACATTCCATGTGGTGTCCCGTGATGACAATGACGATCGCGATGCCATACAACACATGGCATCGCGATATGGTCTCACATGCACATCGTTTGACCACATGTAAACCAACCACCATCACGTCTTTGCCGTGGGTCGTGCGTCCCTTGTAGTTTGTAGTACGTAGTAGCCACCTGCGTAACCAGCAGTATCTCCCTGTGTGATGACGATGACGCTGCCATCACGGCACACCACATGGAATGTACCCACTATGCGTCATAACGATGACGCTGATGACGATGACGATCGCGGATGCCATACAACACATGGCATCGCGATATGGTCTCACATGCATATCGTTTGACCACATGCAACCAACCACCATCACGTCTTTGATGATGTACCTCCGGAGCTTCGCCCACTCATCATCATTCACTCCGCGGATATGCTGTGATTTTTTGTTCTGTTTTATTGACTTGTTCTCCTTTCCTCCTTACAATGCGTTGCTAGTTGACGCATGGTGACGTCAATGTTCGGCGATGCTTTTCTGCGAGCACCTCACGGTCTAAGCGACAGCTTGAACAGCTTCGTCGTTAAAAAAGAAAGAGGCATCAGATTAGCCTAGGCTACTTAAACTGAGGGTATACTAGCCGAAAACTGAAGGAGTCTCTAGTATGTTGTGCTTCTCGTACTTGCAATTAGAGATGAGGCACATTTCAAGCGGTCAGCTGCGGAAGTTGAAAGTGTGAAAGTCATTTCTGAATTTGGAAGCGATTACTAAATTTCATTTTATGGTTATTTTTTCACAAGCACTCGAGCAAAAGCTTTGTTCTCCTGGTGTCACGGGAGAGATAATAGCTACTGCATACATTTCAATGGCACGGGTACAGGAGAGTAGTTGGGAGGGATGAACTTTTCTGGCATTTTTTATAGAGGTGATTTTCAAGGTAAGCACATGATTGCCTCGCGGCACAATAACATTCAGAGTCCCTTAATTATATTATTCGAATGGGAACATGGAAGTATGGCGCTTCCCAAAATTTGCGGCCTAACAGTGAGGCCATCGCCACGTCGTCGCACGCAATCAGTGCAGGGTCCCAGGTTGGCAGATCACGGAGGCCATGCTAAACCAGGTAAGGTGCAGAAAGCTTGCAGTGCATCCGATCTTCGGGTTAGTGAAAAACCGCGTTAGGTGCAGACAGCTTTCTGGGTGAGAAAGGGGGATGAACACTTTGATTGGATGAGAGATAAGACAGCTTTCGCATTTGCATCGTTTTAGTTGAAGGCATAGTGGGCTCGGCGAGTTTTAGCATATAGGTATGTTTAAGGCAAGAGGCCAAGTGAAAAAAGCTAATTGTTTTTGCAAAATGCCTTTTTGTGGTTTCTTATCACTTTAAATGCGCAATTTATCACCCACCATTTTGCGGCATAAAGTTTCTGTGTACGTACTTTCTTTCAAAAAATACAAGCAAAATTGTTAGACCACTTATCATCCACGAAACCGAAACTGCTCATGCCAGTTTTGTGGGCATCATAAGATTAGCTTGGTGTGTACTACTTTGGTTATTTAACCAATTGTATGAAGTGAGAACATATAATAATGCGCTAATAACATTGTCAACACATTGTTTTTAATCGTAAAAGTCATAAAATTCTCACCAGATGGACGCACAACGTCATACATGTGTTGTTTGCGCTAAAGGACACGTATGTGAGTCTGTCGATAATCCTATTTGCTTTGGATGACGCTGTGTGCCATTTCAATAATGGGCACAGAAGACTTTTCGTGTCTTTAAGTAAGTTCGCACCGAGCCTGGTCTCTACACTGAAGAAGCTTGCTTCACAAATGATCGGCACCATATTGCGAAAGCAACCCGTCATGACACTGATTCTGTAAAGCAAGCTATAAAAAATATGGTGAGCTGCCACTCGAGCAAAGACACACGAAAGTAAGGCCGAGTATGTACCTAGCTACAAATATCGAGGATCTTTTTTGTTGGTTTTGTCAGAACCTAAATTTTTGGTGCTTTTCCGTACGCAAACAATGATAACCTTTTTGCTAATAAAGACTTTTCATTAGAACTTGGGCACTTCTCTGTCAGATTAATTGGTGTGCAATAGACCTCAATAAGCAAAATTATGCCACAAGATTTAATGTGGCTGCCTGTTAGATGAAGGTGCCCATAGTGTTAGTGCATAATTGTTTTGGTTATTCAGTAACTAAGTTTTTAATGTTTACCTCTTCTCAGTTGTTTTGGCAAATTGCATTGGCCGAAGCTTCTTTTATGTCACTACAAAAACTGTTTTTTTTATTTAGAGGAGTATTAGTTTGGAGTGTTCGCATAAGGCCCACTTTTATAAAATTTTTAAATATGAAAAATTAACTAAAAGTAGGACTTGGCCTTATAATGTGCATAGAAAGATGTGCTTTATAATGTAGAATAATATTCTCTAGGGCCAATTGCTTTTCAAAAATTGTTTCTCGACCCTTGACCTCATACCTTAATCTATGTGGTGGAAGGGATACCGAATCAAGTCAGCTTAAGGACATATTTACTGCCTGCTGATTGTTTCGGCACTGCGGAATCCACCTTCTATCGCGCTAGCAATTATATAGGCATTTTCGGCTGGTTTTCGCCACCACCCTCGGCGTCGCTGTGAGGTTCCGTATTTGTATACGTATATAAAAGTCCACAAAGCAAAAATAAGTCACCTGTCACCCGCGAGATGACGCGAAGGTCGCGCATTGAAATGTCGTCGCCCCGCTCGTGTTTCGCGGCACTGGAGATGTCCCGCGTACGACCTGTACTGTGCCCTAAAGGGCATGGTCGCCCATTCTCGTGCGCTTATCTCTTGAGGAAGGAAGGTTTGTGCGCCTTGTGCTTGTGCTTCCAAGTACGCGTTAAACTATAGCCGAAGGTTCGTCGCAGCGCACCCCTCCCTATCATGTCAACGTGTGGGGCTGACTTTGCACCCCCCCCTCCACTTCCCCTCCCTATTATGCCACTGTATGGGGCTGGCTTTGCGCCCCCCCCCCCCATCTTGCCCCCCTCTGCCCCCCCCACCGTGCGCACGCCTATGAGAAGATATACATGTTGTTGCGACGCAACAATCCGCAAATGAAACTTGGCAGTGTCTTCAAACTAAATGAACCACTTTCGCAGTGTGCAAGGACCTAAACTCGAAGAAAGCCACTAAAACGTCGAAAAAGTAAAAACTGAGAGGCAGAAGCAGAGACAATGAACTCCAGAGCTAAGGACCTACGTGTGCTAAGAAACAAGATCACCGATCATTACAATACTGCCTAATGCGGAATTTGGAGCGCAGCTGTTAGGTGCTTTTATTTTGCCATAAGTTGAGCCAAACAGTTTGGGACATCTATGTATGTATGTAATGTATGCAATGTATGTATAGTTGCGTACCACTAGGCCTATTTGTTTTCGACAACTCAGTCTTTAGGAAAGACATGTCTGCTAGTCTTTTATTGTAATGAAGGAAGCTTTGAGGGTCGGAGAAGTGACCAGAGATATGTTGGACTTGCTGCACCAATGCCTGGTTCTCAAAGACGAGGTCTATGCAAGTGTTTCGCGAGGTCGTCACAAAATTGGGATGAGTTACGATGGAGAGAAACGGGAGGATCTCGCTCGTATGTGGTGGAAACGTCTTGTTCGTTGAATGTCTGTTTTAAAGTCACCCAAAACTAACATTGGTGTGGGTCTATGTGCGGTTAATACGAGGCGCAGGAGGTGCATAACGTCTTTGGTAAGCGCGGTAGGCGAGAAGTACACACCGACTACCAGAGAGCCATTGTCCAACATTGCGGCACACACTTCATCAGCTTCATCTGAGGTACCAAATATTCCCATGGGTACTGTAGACATACCCGTACGCAAGTAGATAGCCACTGCCACCGCTCTGTTGTGGTCACGGCGAGGGTCTCAACAGTACTGGTGGTCCACGACTTGGAGAGATTCTTTAGGATCCAACCAGGTTTCAGTAATCAAAGCGCAGAGGCATGTCGAATAATGGGATCGTGATGTACGTTCTTGGAATGTGCGGCAAAAAAGCGAACATTGAGCACAAAGACCGATAAGAAGTGTGGCTGCTCAATTATGGCGTAGAACTTAGCAGTGATGGTTTCGAGTTTGTGAGACTGCAACCAACGAAACTCATCGGCGAGCGTTGTGTTAGGATTGGGTTTCCCGTGGTAGAATCTGAAGTCGTTGTCTAAATCCTGTTGTCTGTACCACGACTCAGTACTACGTATATCAGTCTTCTTTACTTGCCCAATTCATGTCGTTTGACACTCGCACCTACTGTGCACGGTAGTGGGGCTTGTCCAGTTCCTCTGGCACGCACTCATTCGCGCGGTGATGCCACCGACGGCGACGCCGCTTAACACAAGAACGGGTGCCTAAGAGCAGCGCTCTAAAAAAATCAGCTGCAGGTAGCGGACACTGATGACATGGCGAAGCTGTTGGCTTACAAGAGGCCTTCGCTTTGCCAATTATTTTAGCTGGTTGACTGAAGTGGAATTTGAATGAAGTGGGTTTGAATGAAGTGTAATGAAGTGGGTTGAATGAAGTATGTATGTTAAAGTATGTTGAATGAAGTAGGAATGAAGTATGTTGAATGAAGTAGGAATGAAATGGCTGAAGTGGGAGGAGTGGCGGGAATAAGTATAGTGGGCGTAATGGTCAGTGGTGGGAGCGGTGAGTAGTGGCACTTACCCGTTTCCGATACGACGGTCCCGGGCAATCAGAGCATCGGCCAAGAAGAGCTTCAATGCTAAACGGAATTCTGCGCGTGTAGTCGTTTGCAAGGAAACCTTATGCTTGGGTTTACAAAGTAGGGATAACGATGCCCCAAAACGCCCATGGGCAGTCTGAAGAGCGGAATAAAGGCGAACAGAAGAGCCGCGACACTTATGTGAGCATTGGGACTTTGCGCAAGTTACGGCCATTTCAAGAATATCGTTCGCATTCCAGTTTGAAAAGACTTCCGAAAGCAATGAACTGGTAGAAAGAAAAAGTGCCGCTGCGTGGCGCACACACTGCAACACTTGAAGGCTAAAGCCTGTTTCACACTCGGTAATTTGTTGAGTGCCAGAACTGGGCAATACTTTCAACACACAACGAACCGCAGTGTGAGATACAGGCATTATAATTACCTCGACGTTCTCAGTCGATTTGCATTGCTGCTCCCCACTGAAGGCTTTTGCACCTCACGTGGTGTTTCAGTAACTCCGAAATCGGCCCACCTTTCAATAAGAGACGATGTCTCGTGAAGACGTCATCACATGGCGTCACTATGACGTCACAATGATGTCAGAAATTTTCGCGAACCGTGATGGCGTAATCATGGCACATGATGGCGTCAGTCATGACGTGGGTTTCTGCACCCCTTTGGTGGCCTTACAGCCTCCTGAGGTATTTCCTGAGAGAACATACCTAGCTTAAAAACGTTTACTTGAGCCAATATGGACAAAATGCAACATAAATACTTTGAAATTTGGGACGTCAACAATCATGACGCCAGATTTGGATGCATACAACAGCAACACGTGCCCCAGTTCCGGGGAGGTAGCAAATTTGGAGCACATGCTCTGGCGATGCCCTTCGTTGATAGGCAACGAAAAAAATTACACCATCTCCCGCTGAAGGGAACCATGTGTAGATGTGGAGCAGCGGGGCGCTAACGCTTACACTGGCGGCGGCGTTGACGCTGGCGCTCATCGCAGCGTTGCGCAGGAGAGAAAACTGGGGAGGCGCAAAGCACGCAGTGATGGATCGGTGTTTCCTACTGGAACATGCCAATCACTGCTAATGGGCAATGAGAGACAGAAGACTCTGACTGCACATAGAGACCCGCAGTCCGCTTTTAGTTAACGCGCACGCTGCGAATTTTTGTTGTTCAACAACGCACAGGAGAAATCTCCCTTTGGCACCACCTTCGAGGTCAAGATCCAGTGCCATATATACGGGGTGGCCCGTGTACGGTTGTGCAGCGCGAGCAGTCGGTTTTTTCAACCAAGAAACTCGCTAGCAGATGCTGCCTGCGTCCGCGTCGCGAGGCGAGAAAGGGGGGGGAGCGTAGGAGAGGAGAAAGAGGGGGGGACGCGCATGCGCAGTGGGAGTGTGGACGCGGCGGGCAGGGATGCCTAGAGGAGAGAGGGGGGAGCGTAGGAGGGGAGAGAGAAGGGGAGGCGCATGCGCAGTGAGGGTGGGGTTGCCGCGGGGAGGGATGCTTGAGGAGGTTTTTATTTTTATTTTTTTTAAAGGGTTTGCGCATGCGCAGTAAGGGTGGTCACGCGGCGCACCACCACCACCACCGGATTAAGCTTCGCCATAAGATGCTTCACATCTAAAAGCCAAGCGGTGCTCCACCATCAGAAGCCCCAACAACGGGGATCAGATTTGCACCGTCCAGAGAGACCACGATGTGGTGGTCAGGCTTAGCATGCCCATGCAAACGGGGGAGGAGCCCCCGCGCGCTAGTGTCGTTTCTCAGGACCGCAAAGTCCAACCAACTAACCGCAAGACTTTGGGCGGCAAATTTAAAAGTGAGACATCTGGCACTAATATTCTAATCTAGTAATAAACCTATAGGGGTGTATGAACGCCCAAAGAGTTTTCAGAATATATTTTATCCATCTAAGCTTATTCATTGTTTGAAATTAGAGTCCCTTTAAGGCTACCGCTGTTAAACGCTATAAATTAGTCGAATGCAGCCAGGACCACCAATGTAAAACACGCCTTATATTGCTGTGGTTGTTCGGACATAAAAATACAGAAAAACTCGCAGAGCTGCACTTACTCATTGTTTGGCCTGGATTGCGTCCATTCGTACTCTTGCGAAATTTCTCGGGTATCGGGGTTGCAGTCGACGCAACCTCTCCTTTTGAAGGTTGTGCAGACTCCTTCGTAGCCGGGATAAGTCGAGGCCAGCGAGACAAATTCGTTGTAGTATCGTATAACCTGGGCATATGCACAACCGTAACTTGTACTGTGCTCAGTAGCGTGCACGTATGCAGCGAGCCATGCACCAGCATTTATGAACACAGAAAACACAACTGTGAGCCGAGGTAAGCGAAAATTGTCCCTTTTGTTGAGCCGCAGGGCATTGCGTCTGCGCTGAAGACGCATCACAGCTGTGGCGAAAGCTGGAAGAGCAGCCTTTCTAAAGCCTTTTTTAAACACTCTTGGGGTGACTACAAGTACACTTGCATAACACTCACTATGCCATAAATCAGGTATCGCCAACCTTTTGAGGCGGAGGCCCAAACTTGCATGAAGCCGAAAGAGCGGGGGGCCGCAAGGCAGATCGGAGGGGGGGGGGGAGAGGGGAGAAGCTTTGCAGGCAAAAAGAAAAATTCAGGGGATTGACAGCTTACAAAATTGGAATAAAAATTATGCTTACCTTCTGCACGCATGTCACAAGGTTGCAATTTACAAACAGGTTACAAGCGAAATCTTCATCTCCAAAACTGTCGTGCCGGCCTTCATATAGGTAGTAACAAGGGACAGCGGGGGGGGGGGGGGGGGGAGTGAGCCTTCTGATATTCGAGTTGGCGGCCGCATAAAACTGTCTCGCGGGCCGCATGCCGCCCGCAGGCCGTAGGTTGGCGAACCCTGCCATAAATCATAACTTTTGTGAAGTAGGGAAGCATCAACAGTGCGATTATTCGTCGTTCAGCGGAGAAGCGTGGTACCCGCTACACACTTGTAAGTCATTATGTGCACTTTGTTTATGCTCCGGCTGATGACGGTGAAGAATTATGGCTGAGCTTTTGTAATGATTTCGAATCAAATAACGACCCACTCATTACGCAGTTCGCATTGTGTGGCGCCTGGCTGTTATTTTACAGTTTCACCAGGCTATATTAAATATATTTTTTGAAATAGCCAACGATAGCTCTGTTCACGTCAATGAGCTCTGGCTTCAATTTAAGCATATAATCTCGCACTGCATGCATCATTATATCCAGACAAAAAGTAAAAAATTGCTGAAGAACAATCCTTGGATGACGCGAGATGTAATTCATGTCAAGCGCAGAATAAAACGCTTGAGGCGTGACATAAAAACGAAATGCGCAAGCGTACAAAAAAACCGGAACCACTGCGTGCCACCGATAGTCTCAAGTTAAAGACTAAGTTAGCGAAGCATAAATACTTCAATGAAATCCTTTGCCTGATCTTATCAATAACAACCCTGATAGGTTTTGGAACTTTTTTCGCGGACGCTCCGCAGCGAAACCACATCGCGCACCAGAGGAAAAATTGGCACTCGCTTGATAATTTCAACCGAGCACTTTCCTGCAGTGTTCACTGAAGATAACGGCACACTTCCATATTTGCCACCTACATCATTTCCTTGCCTTGAATCGTTGACGATAACCGACTCCAGAATATCCAATAACCTACTTGCGCTTGACGTCAAGAAAACAAATGATCCGGATAGCATTCCGAATGAGTGTTTAAATAGATATGCGGAATGTAGTAGCAAATATCTTGGCCTCATTTTCCGCAAGTCACTTTGGACGTCGGACCTACCTGAAGATTGAAAGATCGCAAAAAATTGTACAAATTCATAGGTCAGGTGACACTAATGTACCATCCAACTACAGACCAATTTCTCCTACCAGCGCATCATGCAAAATTTTGGAACATAATATACTCAAGCACTTAACAACATATTTCGAAGAAAACATTCTAGCAGATGTCCAACATGGTTTTAGAAGAGGCCTTTCGACAGTCACTCAGCTTACAGAGGTGGTTCATGATATCACGTTAGGTATTAACAACCATAACCAAACAGACCTGTTTTACTAGACTTCAGTAAAGTGTTTCACTGCGTGTGCCATACCAAACTAATTGCCAAAATCAGTGCTGTGATTGGCTATGGACCCATCACTGCATCGATAAAAAGCTTCTTGTCAAATCGATCACAATTTGTCGTCATCGAAAACGTCTCATCTTCTCCTGTGCTTGTGACTTCAGGCTTCCCACAGGGCTCAGTAATGGGCCCGCTGTTATTTCTTATTTTTATCAATGACATAACAAGTAACATTGATTGTAAAATAAACTCTTGGCAGACGACTGCATATATATAGGGAAATACACAACAGTGAAGATCACGTTCTGCTCAATAACACACTAACAAAAATAACCTATTGGTGTGATAGATGGCAAATGAACCTCAATACAAACAAAACAGTCTGCATGACAGTAACGCGGAAAAAGTGCCCGTCACTCTTTCCGTACGAACTTAACGGTCGCCTCGTAACCAGAGTGGAACAGCACAAGTGCCTCGGTATAACAATAACACCGGACCTTAATTCGACATCGCACATTGACAATGTCACTTCTAGTGAATTGAAAAAAACTCTTTTTTCTTAAAAGGTGTCTGCGACTGGCACCAACTAACGTCAAACTTTTGGCTTATACGGCATTTATTAGACCTGTTCTTGAATATTCTAACGTTTTATACTTTCCGCACACTAAAATTCATGCATGTAAATTGGAAAGCATTCAGAGTAACGCAATTAGATTGATTCATAAGAAATGCAGGAGCAGTGACTCACCTACTTTTTTACTAACACAGTCAGGGATTTCAACCTTAGCTGTTCGAGCGAAAGGAGCTCGTCTGAAATTTCTCCCCCAGATAATACAAAAACGACAAAACTAGACGCTTCAAAGTACGTTACCTTTCATCAATCCCTTGTTGCCCGCGATAATCATTCATACACATTAAAGGAGTTCTTTCGGAATAATGATACCTTTCGGTTTTCTTTTGAGAGGAATAGCCTAGATTCATCCATAACTAACACCGTATCACAGTCCGTTTTTGATAAGTTATTGGAAGATGTTATAAATAGTTAGTAAATAGCCTTTGTATAATGATATTTTTCAAGTTCCATTATCTGAACCAAATTTTCTAATGACGTTTGTTCAACTTCCACTTTTCTGAACCAAACCAAATTCTTTTTTTCTTCAGTTGCATATTTTCAGTTTGTTGCAAAATTCGCATATTTTTCATATTTCAGTGTTCTAGATTTCAGTTCCAGTGTATTTCAGTTTGTTGCATTAGTTTGTTGTATTTTGACACGGAACAATTCCTGTATTTCTTTTATGCCCGTTGTAATGAAACTTGGATTTATGTAGAACGATACGCCCACCTGCTATGGTCTTAACATGTGACTGGTAGTATTGTAAATAAATAAATAAATAAATAAATAACGTTTCTCTTCACCAGACGTGAAGCATGCATAAGGTTCTCTTGCGAAAGAGCATGAAGCACCGGCGTAGATCTGTGGTAGAATACTACTACTACTACTACTACTACTACTACTACTACTACTACTACTACTACTACTACTACTACTTCTACTACAGTTGAACTCATCAATACCGAAAGCCCTAAAGGACGAACTTTTCCGGCAACGAAGAAATCTGCCGTCCCTGGCAAACGCCCATATATTTCAATGCATTTGGCCTCTTTCGACAGCGAAGAGATTTTAAATAGCACCCCATTAATAGCGAAAGTTTCAGGTAGTGATCCACAACATTTCTTTCAACCCATGAGGTAATAGCAACTCAGAAGTTAAAAAATTGCAGCTCCACTTATTTGCATCCGTGGTGATTTTTTGGTCGTGGACAATGATGATTTTAGGTGCGAAGCAGCTATTTGACTCACGTGTGTAACGCCGTACGTTACGTAAGTCCGTACGAATGCGCCGCAACGCGTTCCCCTCGCCGTAGGTGTTGGAGCGTTGCCAAGTAGGTCACGCTCCCCTCGCACGCTTCCCTCGCAGGTGCGCGCTGACGTCACTCTCTCCCTCACCCGCAGCATGCTCGCGGCAGCGCCCGCAGCTGCCGGCTGCTCCGCCCACAACACCTCTGTCTGAACGTGTCACTTCTCTCTCGCTTCACCCTCTCCACCGCCCGCCACGCTCGACCGCACGTCGAGTGGAAACACTCTTTCGGCTCGTTTATCTGCGATGACGCCCGTTTCAACCGGGTCAACGCCGTGCGCACCGCTGCTGCATCGCATCCCATCAGGGTTCCCTTCGGGGAGATGGTCCAAGTTTCTTTTTCACTCACAACCAACCACGCCGACACTGACAACTGCTCCGGAATTTCCCCGTCATGGGCTCTTTAAAGCTATCGTGTTGAAAAGAGTTTGGTTAGGCAACGGATTAAGATTGGTGCATTTCTGTGACTAAGAAACCTGTCAAGCCAACACTTTAAAGTATGTCGGGAAAGAACGCTGCTCCTGCTTCGACAGAAAATAATAGCAAGATAGAAGTTCAAGAGAACGGGGAGGCTTGAAGCTATGAGAAATCCTTAAACGGGAACGAATGTCCCCGGAACCAATGTTCCGATAAGCGGACTTGACTTCGTCAAGGTTGCTGCCCTGACGAAGACAAGTCCGCAAGTATAGAAACGCTGGCTGCAGCGACAACTCATGTTCAAGAACATTTTATCGAGACAGAAAATGTTATTCAGCCTGATGCCGCGCACTGCGGTGATCAGGCTTACGCAAAACGGGTTATTACACTTTGTACATCACAATTTGCCTCTACCACTGTGTCGGGGGGCTGTATGACATATTTAAAAAAATCGCCGCAGGTTTTATAGCGAAAGCTGTTATGAGATCACAACAAGGGCCGATTCTGGTGCCGTAGTTTTTCGCCACCACCGCCACCACCGCCGGTGTCCGTAACCGATATCGCGCGAAATAAGAAAAAAAAACTAAATAAACAAAAGACACAGAGGACGAAATGGGAATCGAACCCAGGCCCTCTAAGTGGCAGCCCAGTACTCTGCCAATGATATACACCGTTTTTTTTTTTCTTTATTGTCTGAGCTACGCCGGTGCTTTAAACTTCGTTGCAAACTGACCCTATGCAGGCTTCGTGTCGGGTAAGAAATCGCGTTAACGTGTGCAATAAATAGTTTTATAACAGTAAAGTAATAACCAGGTGTCACGCAATGCGAATTGCGTCGAGCACAATTCATCATCATCGTCAGCCACAGCATCAACAAAGTGCACATAATGCCTAACAAGTGTGCAGCGGGTACCACGCTTTTCCGAAGAATGATGAATAATGGCATAGTGGACGCTTCACCACTACACAAAAATTATGATGATTTATGGCGTAGTGGGTACCATGCAAGTGTGCTTGTGGGAGTTGCCCAAAGGCTGTTTAGAAAGGCTCTAGAAGGGCCGCTCTTTCAGCTTTCGCTGCGAGTGTGCTGCGCATTCCGCGCAAGCCTGGCGGTTCCTGGCCATGTGCCTCCCAGTGGTAATGAGTGTAATAATATTCGCTAAACGCGACATACATTTCATAGATACACACTTGAAACTGGATTTAACGAAGCGATGACCCCGCTCTAAATATGATGATCGCGCCCGAACTGCTCTCTGCGCTGCTGTAGTGAATCACAGACGCTCACCTCTTCGGTGTCGCTGTAAATGTACGTTCCATTCGAAGTTGCGTTGGCTCTCTGTTCACAGGGGCGAAAGAAATTCCAAGATCTGAGTCACACAAGACTTCGCTCTAAAATGTTGTCCGCATCAAATACACTCACGTTCTTGATATCGCTGGGGCACTTTCTACAACTTTCCCCTTCCTGTCGATAAAGACGCAGAAATTCATGGTTCTGAGACGCACAGAGCATTCGCTGTAAAATGTTCTCTGCAGTGCTGTAGTGCACTGTAAAAACTTACTTTCCCATTAGAAGGTGGAATGGACTGCTTTCGACATTTCCGAAGAGAATCTTGTAACCAAAGCTCGCACGTCTCCTCCGAATTATATAGCCTGCAATTCTGTAGATCCTTATTGAGACATCTGGTCAGGTTGTCGTTGAAGCTGCCATCCCAATCTGGAAATATTTTCTGTCGACGAAGGCGAAGAAAACCAAGCATGCCAGTCACACACAGCTTCGCTGGGAAATGCTCTCTGCACAGCTGCAAGACATGAAACGCACTCACCTTTATCATCTTGCTGACAAAATCGGTGCCAGAAGATTTAGAAGACGGAGAGAGTTGCCGTTCGCATTTGTCGAGGTAGAAAGATACTAATTTCTGGCACTCCCCTGGGGTATCGTACGCAAGGCACTCGTTTACCCATTCATAGAGGCACTTGGTCGTGGCATTTTTAACGCTCGCGTCCCAACCTGGAAAGAATTTCTGTGAAGAAGAAGAAAAAAACGAAGAAACCCAAGCATCGGAGTCAGGCCATAGCTTTTCTGCAAAATTCTTTCTGAACCACTGGAGGCCACCAAATACGCTCACCTGCACTATGGTTTCAGCGACATCGGTTTCATCTGTTTCATCCGAATTTACAAAATGTCCACCAATACCCTCAGAAGACGGAGAGAATCCCAATTCGCAATCGTGAAGCGTTTCAGGTACTAGACCCTGGCACGACTCTCTGCCAGCTTTCGCAATGCACAGGCCTGCCCAATCATATAGACACTTGATCGTGGAGTTGGTATTACTCCCGTCCCAAGCTGGAAAGATTGTCTGTCGACAAAGAAGAAGAAACAAAGAAACCCAAGTATCGTAGTCAGACATGGCTTCTCTGCGAACTTGCGAAATTTTCTCTTAACTACTGGAGGCCACTAAAGATACTCACCCTCACCATGGCTTCGGCCTTATCGGTTCCGTCCGAAACAACGGAAGATTCAGTGATCCCAGCGAGTACAAGCACGCCAATAAGAACACCGACAGCTTTTCCTTCCAGCATCCTAGAATCATTGGGCCACGGAAGGAAGCAGGGCAAATGGGGCAAACAGCGTAGATTCACATCCAAAAAAATTAACAATTTGGAACGTTCGGCGCAGTGCAAGTGAAGGTACCACGAATGTAAACGCAACGCGTGAGCCCCGGCCAAATATTTGCACCTATGGACGATAGCGGCGTTACTACGTGCTCCATAGTACGCGCAAAATGACAAAAAAAAGTCAAGGACACTTATGAAAGCTATGATTAGGGATTTAATGATCGTTGTAATGCATCTGCGAGACTCTAAGCGGATAAACACAGAAATTTGTGCATTTCTCCGAATTACGCATTCGGCACGCATATCATGTCACATTATTTTTTTTTATTATTACAAAGCATATATGACAACTCTTCGAAAGCCGATATTTTCAAATCCGCCAGATGCACGAAACTTAAAGCCAGCAATTACCGGTTCTACGAATCAGTATTTGCCTTTCTATTCTTTCTTTAATATTCATACGATGTAGCGTACGTCAACTGATGTCGTGGTAGCGTTAGATAGTTGTACAGCAATACATTTAGACGTTGCAGTGTTAGTTCCTGAGCACTGCGACGCGCAAGGAATGCAAGATTGCTAATTAAGCTTTGTCGCATTTAATACATTTGTCACGTAGACTAGGCAACAGGTTCGTGGTTGTGTGTGCTCACGAGCGTTTTCGGCATAGAAATTAAACCTGACCAGTACTGAGTGAGCTGGTTTTAAAAATGACTGTTACCGTATCAAAGACAAAAAAAAAGATAAAAGTCGCATAAGCCTAACGAAGCCTTGATGCCCTTCAATTCGTTTCAAGATAAAATCACTTTGAAAAGCGGTGTGGCTCTATTGGTACAAATAAGAAAATAGAATCGCTGGACTATTTGCGTTACGTACCTCGGTTAAACAGAGACTGGCAGAATTCCCGAAGACAGTCAAAATATGACGTAAATCTTCAATGAATGAAGCGCGCGGTCACTTCAGTGGCGTAGTACGAATCTGTGCTGCTGGCATCCTGAATTTAAATACGTAGCGACCTAGCAGCGTACGAAGAAAAGGAAGCGCCTGCTTCATAATCATTCTCGTATCATGACCACGTATAACTGCCGGTATAAGTATTCAACGTGATATATCATCCCTGGATGTCGCGCGAAGGCCTCATACTACGTCGACTTATCTATTTTCTTAAATTTATTACCGTGGTGGTTTGCCTGACACGTTTATCAGTGCCTCGTTTGTGGTAAAACATGTGCAGTCTTTCCTACATGACTTCAAAGCACACAACTGAGGAGTGAAATAAAAAAAAAGTCCCGCGACGGAAGTGAGCACACGCCACATTTGTCTGGTTTTTCATCTGTACACTTCTACGACTGCACGTGTTATCACTAGATGAAGCTATGGTTCGTATGAGTTTCATACATCGCGCATGCTTTTCAATGAGCTCGGTAAATTCTTATTCTTCCAACAAATACGTGTAGTGCCGGGGAAGGGGGGAGAGGGCAAGAGAGAAAAAGAGAGGAGAGAAAGGCAAAGTAAATAGAGTGAGGTTAACCCGGGGAAATCTTTCGTTTTGCTGACCTGTACTTGAGCAAGCGAAAAGGCAGTGAAATAAAAAAAATTCTCCATCTCCCGCTAAAGGGAAGCATGTGTGGATGCGAAGCAGCGGAGGGATGGATAGCTTGAGCGGGAATTTTATTGAAAGGATAAATGAGAATGTATAAGAGAAGACGGAGAATGTGGTGGTTGCGTGTTTATTTGGGGAACGTGTGCGATTCCTTGCGTCGGTGCACGGGGCGCTTTGAAGACGACGGCCTTGTGATCGGTGAAGTGTAGCGTCACGGGTTGCTTTTGAAGAGTTTTCATTGTGAAGTTTGCTAAGATGAGGTCTATGCACGTTCCCCTTATGGTTGTCGTCGGAAATGCGTCGCAACGAGTACATGTCTATCATGTGGTGGACGAGCCAGTCGTTCGTGGTTATATCCACGTTGAAGTCACCCGCAAGCACGAAGGGCGTGTGGCTGTATGTCTGTGTGTACTGTGCCATTGCCGTTAGGTAACGTTCTCTCTAGAGTAGAGAATGGGGGGTGAGTGTAGGAGAGGACACGCGCATGCGCTGTAGGGGGGTTTGGGACGGCGGGGGGGCGCTCCGTAGAGTTGAGGATTCCTAGAGGAGACAAAGGGAGTGAGCGTAGGAGAGAGAGGGGGGACGGGACGCGCATGCGCTGTGGTAATGTGGGACGCGGGAAGGAGGGAATGACTAAGCCCCCCTCCAAACACATGCAAGCAAGATCAAGGAATGCGGTCAACCTGGGCGACAGACACCACCTGCCTAGCCATTGCTAAGCAGCCTCTCTGTGCTCTCGGCCATGACTCTGCTGACTGTAGTAGTGGTTGACGGCCTTCATATTACTACAGTGTCCTGGTTCGCGTAATGGGTGGCTTCCCTACTTCCATGAAAGTGGCCGGACGCGGGACGGGGGACGCGGGACGCGGGACGGACGGAGCCCCGAGCATAAGATGCTTCGCATCTAAAAAGAATTGGAGGACACTGTAAATCCCAAAGTTTGTTCGGCGAACGCCTGTGCCCATTGAGACGGGGTCGGTCAATATGGGACGCGATGCGCGCGTCTCCCTTCTTGCATGATTGGACACGCTGGTTGCAGCGACGCTACGTAAGTAAAGGGCGAGCGCTGTAGAGTCCGACGCGAGGCGTGATCGACGCGACTGGCGTCCGTTGGCGCGCCCCGGCGGCCACCTGGCACCGTGCCAGGGCAGGGACGGAGAAACGGACGTGAGCATGAGACATTAAAGGCTTTCGCTTTAAAAGGAAGCGTCTGTGACAACACTATGAGGCAATGGCAATAAAACTGTCTAAGAATCACTCCGCAACATTTTCAGCGAACCAACACCATGCTTTGTACAGTCCGGTTTCTCAAAGAAACACCTCCTACAGCTTCACAGAGGTTCGCGTTGAAGTCTGGGTGGGCACGTGTCCTCGAAGTTTGTTTTTTGCTGTGAGAGGGTGGTTGTAGAAGGTTACCTAGCGCTGACGAATCGGATGCTGTCTGGCTGTTAGCGAAGTACGGACACAATTTTGAGTGAGCGCAAAATGGAAAAGTATGTTTAGCTGCCGTACAGTGCTAACGCCATGGTTAAAAAGCAGCGCGAAAAGACGATACACAAGATGAAGGAAGGACACAGGGGAAGCGCGGAACTAGCAACTGTCGTCTTTATTTACAAGAAGGGAATAAATAAATAAAGCAGTTCCGCTGTGTGCGCACCCTAATCTACTAATTTTGGTGTATATCACCAATATCTGTAGCTAACGCTCTCCACACGCAGGAGCCAGCAAACGTGATCGATGTATTTTATAAAATCCCAATCACTTTAGGCACCCGGAGAGTAGTATGCTGAATTCTCTCATCGTATGCTGCCTTCTTACGTCCTTGCTTGGCGTCACGCAGGCAAAACCATGTATAGACTAACTATGTACAGCATAGTCATGTGTAGAAAAGCATGCAACGTTACCGCAAAGCAAAGCGAGGGTGAGGAGAAGGGATGGGTGGGTGAGGAGGGTAAGGAAGAAGGGAGAAGGTAAATCATAGCATAGTCATGTATGGCGTCACAGGCAAAATAATGTGTAGCATAACCGTTTATAGTATGGTATAGCAAATGTACGGGAGAGAAAAGTGAGGGTGAAGAGGAGAGAAAGGAGAAGGGGAGAGAGTATGACATAGCATAGCCATGTGAGACGCCATGCAAGCAAAGCCATGAATAGCACAAGTATGTGTGGTATCGTATTCAATGAGGTGAGAAAGGATATTGATGGCAAGAAGGAGTGGTGTGAGGGTGAAAAAGGCTGGAAATGAGGAGAACGATAAACCCGAGCGTAGCCATGGATTTAAAACGCCAGCGTGCATTTGGAACGCCAGCGCGCACTCGCCCGTGCACGCGAGTGTCGCTCAAGGGCAGTCGAATCACTGCTCTCCATTTCCTACAACTTTCACGTTGACTGCAAGTGCACACATTTCTAAAAAGGTATTTCCCAGCATTTCTTAGCGAACTTCTGCGAACCTCCAACCAGAAGACTGTTACGCATATCGCGTCGTCATTCAGCAGCATCATCTACTAATGCCAAGCATTGCTTAGCCAAACTTCTGCAACATTGAACGCATTTATCTATCTATCTGTCTATCTATCTATCATCTATCTATCTATCTATCTATCTATCTATCTATCTATCTATTTATCGATCTATCTATCTATCTATCTATCTATCCGCCAATGATTGGGCTTTTGTGGTCATTTCATTAATGAAATGTATACCGAAAATTGGTACAACCTGACATGACAACATTACGATAATAAATGGCAGGTCATAGCATGAAAATTATGACATGCATATCATGAACGGCTTGATTTGCCTGCCACAGTTTTGGTTCTCTTGCGGCCGTTTCGTTAAGTTGATATATACCTGAATTAGTATGGCGTGAAAAGACTGTACGACAAACATGAGTGGCAGTTTCTGGCGTGGAAATCATAACACGCATGTCATGTGTGGAATAATTTACAATACAGGATCTTGGTGAGTCCGCTGCCGTTTCGCCTGCTTGATATGCACGAACATTAGTATTTCCTGAAAACTATACGCGGTAACATGAAAATAATGAAAAGCACGTCATGTAAGTAAAGCGTCACGTGGCCCATCATGTGACTCTTTTTTATTACATGGCGCGCTCGCTGCTGCTTTTGCGGCTCGACATATACCAGATTTGGTCACTGTATGACAAACATAAATGACCGGTGGCGACATGACAATCATGATATGCATGGCCATGTACGAAATGGAAATACATACCATGCCTAAGCAGCGCTCGCAGCCGTTTTGCAAGCTTGATACACAACAGAAATGGTATTGCGCCACATGACGGTGTAAGGAACATAATTACCGGCGGTAACCTGAAAATCATGAAATGCATGTAATGCATGGCATGACTTACATACCACGCTCATGGTGCACTCGCGGCTAGTTCGCCAGCTTGATATACGCCAGAACTGGTACTGCGCGACGTGACTGTAAGGCGAATATAAATGACAGGTACAAACATACAAATCATGACATGCAAGACATGTCCGGCATGATTTGGATGACACAGTCTTGGTGGGCTTCGGGTCGTTTCGTTAACGGGATATATACCAAATTTGGTATGGCATGACATGATCGCGTGGAGAACGTATAAGACAGATCGGGCACTGTATCTGCCAGAATATACGTTTCAGTAGGATGGCCTATACCAGGTTGTACATGCATCCATGCATGACAAACATGCGATAGTGAGCTACATGTTATGACATGAATGACTTCATTTGCTTCAGAGACAATCAAGGTGATGTACGCAGCTCCTTGCTGGCTGCTTTGCATTACATCGACTCCCACAGAGCGCGTGATCTGCCGGTTTTTTGGTTGCGTTTTTTTTTTCACAGCATTCGTAAATATCACCAACGCCACAATCGTCGCCACGATAAGTGAACTCAGTTCGTTGTTGCAAAACTAATGCCTTTGGGCTCACAGACAACCATCAGCGCGCCATGGCAACTGACGGTGACAGTATTTCCACTGCATTCACTTTCCATTTATCACTGTTCCTTCACTTTCAAAACCTAAGTTGAAGGGAAACAGTCTCTCTGCGTCTTTTCGGGACCTGGTTCAACTCTCTCGAAAGAAGCAGAAGGTTACTTCAAAGGCAGGAACATACGGAAGGTTCAATCAGTGTGCATTCACTACAGATATCTGCAATGAAGCATCTACATATCATGAAACTTCCAGCCTGCCACAATTTTGCATATATGTTGGTTTCTCAAGGAGTATTTGGTCTGCAGGTTCAAATCTGGAAAGAAGAATGAGGAGCTTTCTGAACAAAATTTTTGAAGAACCGTACTGTGACTTTAAAAGCATCGGTATTCGCGTAGCTGTGGCAAAATGTGCGTACAATAAATCTCAGATGGGCCACTGTGCATGTGTTGTATGGCTGAATGTAGTTCTATATGTTTTCATACGCGTCCATGTCGTGTATTCTAGCATTAGTACCGAGGCGATGAAAATAACTGCAGCGCGGCGCCTGCGAGCTCCACTGTTCGCTTTTGTTTTGAATGCGCTCTGACCAGGGACGTAGCCAAGGTTGGGTTGGGGGGGGGGGGGGGGGTTCAAACCTTTCCGAAATCTTTCAATTTTGCTAGCGTATATACACACGCACGCATACAAACGCACACACAAACACACATAAAGTATGGTTGAACCCCCCACCAAAAAAAATTCTGGCTACGCCCCTGGATCTGACCTAAGTTAGAATCATCCTTGATTGCATCATGCGTGTCTTTATAGTCTTTTTATTAACAGATACGTTACAAGCGTTGAACACAGATGCCGACAGCGCATAAGTACCGCCCAGTTCGTATTTCTTTCACCGCGTTTGTACGTGTGCGTGTTTGCGCAGGCAAGGGTGATTTGCGGCTAATTCTTGAGTAAGCAGTTTGAGAACAACGGTATGCTATAGTTACAGAACAATGGTATTTGGGTACGTAAAAACGCAGACAATTTGTAAAACTTCTTTATTGCGCGCAGAATCAACACCGTGCCGCTGCAGGTTTAGCCTCGGTGCATCAAACATGGCGGCAGGCCCCACGGTCGCGGTACTCTTTTGCCGGTTCAGTGACTTCAGCCCTTGCCCAATCGCGGTAATGGGAGAGAGCGAAGATGAGCGTGTGCGTGTGTGAGGTACAGTACTGCTTTTCTTTCTTCCTTTCTTTCTTTCTTTCTTTCTTTCTTTCTTTCTTTCTTTCTTTCTTTCTTTCTTTCTCATTGGGCAATGGCCCTCCAAGCATAAGCTTTCGGATTTATTATAGGTAGCAGCCGTCCCATCAGCGCTGTTTTCCGGCTGATTTGTCATGTCTTTCTTCTTTCCGGTGTTCTTCATCCTCTACAACGACCAAATCCTTGCGCCAAAATAAAGTACCATCATTCCATCAAGAAAACGCAGGTTGAGATTTCAATTTTCTCGAAGTTGGGATTTTCCTGAAATGTGTAATTGATGATATCGATCTCACGTGTTTAGAAGAGTGCTTTTAGACCGCCAACAGTAGTTATTTGAATGAAGCGCCCGTAGCAAGCGGGTGCAATGCGTCCCGATTGTTCCTTTGCATCGTTGGTGTAACGCATCTGTATGCTTCAGTTCAGTTCTCATTTGGCAAGACTGGACGCGTGGAATAATCTTGGAGCCACTCCCTTTGGTATCCAGTAATCCTAGGTTCGATCGAACGCCAGGCGAGGAAAGAACATTTATTTAGTTATAATTATTTGTTTGGTGCAAGCCAAATGCGGTTGAGGAAGGTTCTTTGGAACACTACATATCACCGACGACATTACTGAATTATGCCAGACTGGCGAGCCAACATCGCCAAAGCAGGAAAGCGATGTGCGTTTTCGTAACAGCTTTTTGACATTAATCTAATCGTGCGCTGACCCTGGAGTTTGTTGAATGATGAATTGCAAGTTGTATGAGTGAAAAACCGACCGCGTAGATAAACTGAACTATGAACCTCGAGAAAACAGTATTCCGAGTGCTAGCGTAACGAAGGGTTTGCGCTCTTTCTAAGGCATATACCCACCGCACTGAAAAAAATTACACCATCTCCCGCTAAAGGGAACCATGTGTAGATGTGAAGCACCGGGCGCTAACGCTTACACTGGCGGCGGCGTTGACGCTGGCGCTCATCGCAGCGTTCCGCAGGAGAGAAAACTGGGGAGGCGCAAAGAACGCAGTGATGGAGCGGTGTTTCCTACTGGAACATGTCAATCTCTGCTAATGGGCAATGAGAGACAGAAGACTCCGACTGGAAACAGAGACCCGCAGTCCGCTTTTACATAACGCGCACGCTGCGAATTTTTGTATTGTTCAACAACGCACAGGAGAAATCTCCCACCGGCACCACCTTGCAGGTCGAAATCCATTGCCATATATACGGAGTGGCCAGTGAACGGTTGTGCAGCGCGAGCAGTCGGTTTTTTCAACCAAGAAACTCGCTAGCAGACGCTGCCTGCGTCGTCGTCGCGAGGCGAGAGAGGGTGGAGCGTAGGAGAGGAGAGAGAGGAGGAGACGCGCATGCGCAGTGGGAGTGTGGACGCCGCGGGCAGGGATGCCTAGAGGAGAGAGGGGAGAGCGTTGGAGGGGAGAGAGGAGGGGAGGCGCATGCGCAGTGAGGGTGGGGTTGCCGCGGCGAGGGATGCCTAGAGGAGAGAGAGGGGGGAAAGGAGGTTTTTTTATTTTTTTTCTTTTTTGAAAGGGGGTTTGCGCATGCGCAATAAGGGCTGTCACGCCGCACACCGGATTAAGCTCCGCCATAAGATGCTTCACATCTAATATTCCGTTACGGAGCATTCGTTTTACCTTTCAATCGCACGGTAATCAGAGTAAGTACTTGGGACAGATTTGCAGGGCGTTTCGATGGAGCTACGTATACTACACTTATGCCAGTGTTACATTGATTAGCCGTTTTCTCACGTAATTCGAACAGTAATTATGGCTAGATGAGTCGAAACATGCGGAGGCCTGAACACAGTTCGCAAGACGGCCCGA
Source organism: Rhipicephalus appendiculatus (assembly GCA_030522465.1). Lineage (NCBI taxonomy): Eukaryota > Metazoa > Arthropoda > Arachnida > Ixodida > Ixodidae > Rhipicephalus > Rhipicephalus appendiculatus. The sequence goes on from JALIZH010002804.1 coordinate 139,593, forward strand.
CAACCTGTGCAAATGTTTCCCTAAGATACTCCATATATGCAAGGTTTTTCCGGGTGATGTGGGTGAGATACAGAAAAAAGCGGTAACGTCTGGGTTGGGAAATGCATGGAATGCTCGCTGAGTGTAACGTGCAGGAGCCAGTGGCTGCCGGCTTGAAATTTTCGAAGAGCGCGATAGAGTCCGACGAACCAGTGGCTCGATATCTCCGGCATAGATATTTCCGCTCAAGGATGGTGGATTATATATGTTTCTTTTCGTGTGCGTCTGTGTTTGTGCCTGCAAACTTTTCGGAATCTTATGCCCTCCCTAAGGAGCTTAGGAGGACATATTTCGTCTTTTCTGCTCCCATCCTCATATATAATTGAAAGCGTGAAGACACATTTAACAGCAAGCAAACATTTAACCGCAGTTTGCCGATATTCCCCTTATGACAAAATTCGCACGGCAACATACACGGGCAGCTCGCGATCTTTCTGCGGGCTTAACAGTCATTTCCAACGACGGTCTGCCCGTTACAGCCTGCTTTACATCCTGCATTTCGCCGATGTCTTTCTTAGTTTTATAAACGCTGACTCATGAGCAGATGTGACGCCATAAACTCGCATGCTGGTTTCATTACGCTTATCAGTACGGGGATAGATGTAGACGGGTACGAGGTTTTTTCCGCTGGGTGGTTGGCGAAGACAAAAACATAACATGGCTGGGTTTAGCGAGCAGCAGTGCGTAACTCTACTCTTAACTAGCGTTGATCACAATTCAGGAAAAATCTCGTTGCAGTACGCCCACAAACATTTCTGTATGATATCGCATCATCATGACGCAATAACGTTGTCCGTAGTCGAGAAAAAATTTGGTCGTAGTACGGCTGCAGTTTGTGTTGCATGATATTGCATTGTCATGGCGCAATAAGGTTCTCCGCAATAATGGAAAAAGGTGGTTCTAGAACTGCCACAACCAGTGGTATATGATATTGCAATGTCGTGAAGCTGTAAGGAGGTCTGCGTGATATGGAGTGGACAACGTCTGAAATTAAAACCCTCCGACGAAAAGTGCCGTTCAGTAACACTGACAGTTGGGCAAGTTGGTGTGGGTTCATGATTAAAAACGGCCCAAAGAACACGAAACACTAACGAAGAATATACGAGGAAAGGCGGTGGACTCTGCACTAATCTTTATTCACGTCGACTCACATTTATCTACAAGCACGTGGTCACCAAAAAATGCAAAGGTATAAACAGACAGGGGTTATCACGCTTGCCTACTCAAATACAAAATTTCATTTTGTATTTGCTGTCTATCGCGGTCTACCCTCGAGGCGAAGCTCAAGTGCCCTCCAACATTTTTCACTGGCGCTATGTGATCTTGAACTAATAATGACGACTTGCATGGCATATCGCCTAAATTTGGGACTTACTCTGTTCAGCTCAACAACTTCGCCTGATGCGTCAGCTGCGAATGTTTGTTGTGCAAGAGGGATATTGTATAAAAAAAAAACTTAGCGAATAAATTAGTTTGGGTCTGTGCATTGTGTCGCATGTGCCAATTGCTGTAACATAAAACAGCCATACAGTTGACATTATGGACGAGAACCCACCTTTTGACACGCTCCTTCCTGCCGTTACCCACACATCAGAATACGCCCGTGATGTCATATATATAGCTCTAGAGGCACGTGAGATTGCTCGTCTGCGTCTTAGCGATTCGCAAGAAAAGCAACGACTCGTCTAAGACGTCCTCTACCGTGATGTGCACTTCAACAGTGGTTACATGGTCCTTTGGACGCCGTCACAGCTACTTGGCCTGTGCGAGAAGTTGAATTCGCCGTACTCCGGTCTGTACCGTGTCGTGCGCCAAGTCACCGACGTGACATACGAAATCGAGCCTCTTCACACCACCCGAGCGCGATCATGTTCTACATTTTTCACGTAACTCGGCTGAAGCGATATCACTCGGACCAGCCGAGTACTGAGACGGTGCCTTCGCCGCCGGGGGTGATGCCACGGGGCGCCAGAGATGAGCGCCATAGGGAAGAAGACGACGGTGAGTGATAACTCGAGCAGACTGGGCTCCATCTTGTATGTCGGCCTTCGAGTGCTGTATATACATTGTAAATATATTCTTAAACACATTTTCTCCCCGTAACAATATTGTCACGTGGTGGGGACATTGAAGAGGGCAGCAGACGGCGTGTTCGAAGGCGAAACTGTTTATCTCGTTGAACCTGTGCCCGTGAAACGAAAATTCTCACTACAGCAATACACACTGTACACTAATAGCGGTGAACAGAGCTTAGGCCGTTGAAAAACTGCCAAACGGTAAAGCGCGTCCGCTTTCATACACGTGCTATCGAAGATTCCAACGTTATTGCTGGTGACCGCGGAAGCTCTGGAATAAACTACGCCATTCGCGTCCAACGCCCAATATTAACCCAATGATCAGGGGCGTGTTTTATTTCGCATTATCAGTACAAGTTGAAGTTCAGGAAATGAGGTGCCTTGACACTATTATTCTAGAATCGCTAGCTGATATTCCAGCTTAGATTCAAGGGAAACTAGGAGAGATTCTGAATTTCACACTCCATAAAACTAGAAGTCGCCTTCTCCATCGATGCACAGGTCTCTACTATGTTCGGGAACCACCACCCCACAGGTGTCCACAAAGTGGTCGATGCAGTCTTGCGGCACATTGTCCTTCACTTCTCGGCGGGTCCAGAGTATGCACTCTGCAAAAAAAAAAGAATACAAAGTGATATAGAAGAAGCATTCGCCTTGCTGCAGTCGTTAAAACATGGCATTTTAGTGTTTGTGCGGCGAGATTTGTGTGACAATTACCAGTCAACACACTCAAAAAATGCGGAGCATGCCTGGAAATGCGAATGTGGAATCTTAGAGCCATGGTGAAAAAAAATATCAGAGCGTAAATTAGCTCCGTGTGTCTGTTAATGCTGGCTGTGGTAGCACAGCCATTCTCATTCTCTTTGAGCTGCCTCATTTCCTTCTGAGGGGAAAACAGTGCAAAAACGGGGCGAAGTAAGAATGACCACTCAACGCAAGCGCTGACGAACAACTGTGTGTAAGTTTATTACACCGGAAAATATATAGCCGAAAAACATAACTGAAAGAAACAAAATTAAAACCATCACGTGCGCATAATGACGAATTGCAAGGTGAATCTGCCACGAGTCGAAATGTCCCACGTTAACAGCTCAAAAACAAACTCGTCGCAGATTCATCTGGCATTTCATCATTATGCGCACGTGATGGTTTTAGGTCTGTTTCTTTTAGTTATGTTTTTCAGCTATATATTTTCCGGTGCAATAAACTTACACAAAGTTGTTCGTCAGTGCTTGTGTTGAGTGGTCATTCTTACTTCGTCCCGTTTTCGCGCTGTTTCTCCTCAGTATCATGTACCAACTGGCCCTTCAAGACACCTTTCTGTAATTCATTTCCTCCGCTTGACTCGCAATGATGCCGCTTCAGATTGTAGAATCTAAGCGCATCATCTGTGGTCGGTCTCGTTGTCCTTCCATTGGCAAGGATCCTTCTACATCCCGGAAACAAAACAGCGCAAAAGACGGAGCACCAACACGCCTAAGCATTCACTTTAGCTTCTACATCCACTCCGCTCTGTGCAATAGGTGCAAACCTGGTACTAGAATCAGGTAGGCGGCCATAGTTCCAAGTCTATAGTTCCTTCATCCTAACTCGACCGCAGTATATGATTGTTCCGTCAATTATGCGCATTTTCAAACAGCAAAACTTTTTTTAAAGTTGTATCTACGACTAAAAGCAGAGCACAAAAGAGTGATGCCATCATTCCAGCACATCCGTCTCTCTAGCAGTCTCTCCCAAAGTATATCTATTTCCGGGGTTAAACGACGCGCACATCCAACATTTTGTTAATGCTTTGCGTCAGCAGTGTGTTTTTAAAACATTGTCGCAGCCCGTAGTAAAGATTCAATATAATTAGGCAAAAAGTGTTAGTGTCTGACAGTGTTTAGCTAACAATTTAAGTTGTTGAAGTACATGCGCTCTTGTTAAAAATTTTAGTGGGACCGAATATCACCGATTAAAGCGGCTGCACGTGTTATCGGTCAGCCTAAATTGCGACTGAATGAGCAGGAAGCTTTTCAAGAGTTTCGAATTGTTTTGCTCATATTGTGTGCGCGACGCGGTTATTGGGGTACACTGTTGAACAAGCGCGAGCTCCATGCCTTGTGTACGTGAGCTCCATAATATAGCTCCATTACCTATGTATGGACAGCCGATGCTTTAGAGCTTAATGAATAGTGAAGCTTATAGAGCACGAAAAAACACGGACAGAGAAAGACGTGACACAACCAGGCGCTCACTTGCACCAAATGCTTGCTTATTTCGAAAACAGTGAACCACATATATAGGCAACATCGCTTTTGAACCGCCATCATTACACACGGTTTGCAAATTCAACTATCTTTAGGTAGATCGGCTAACTCCTTACAGGTGAGGGCAATCGACGATTTGGGAATACAGTTATCTTCCAGCCTAGCAATCAATTCAGTCTCGATTATTTCGCGGGTTAGCAGACCTCTGCTGGTACTGACAATTGAACACTCCTGAAACATGGGCATGCACGTGGTAGGAACATCGTCACTTGCACTTACACCTGAATTACTGCAATGCGCGCAGTGGGCATCCAGCAACCCACCCTTTCTTTCCTTCACGTTGTAGTGGTTTTCCTTTAAGCGCTCGTTCAAGCACCATCCGCTTTAACCCACATAATTCTTGCCACATGTCAATGGAAGCTTGCACAATACTGCATCAGCACATTCTATAAGGCTATTGCAATGCTTCTTTTTGCACCCCTGCTTCTCCGATGAGGCAGGTCTGGTCAGTCCGCACAAACACTGCAATTGTGTGGGAGCCGAGAACATTGATTTTCCGTTGGCACATTGTCCTACCTTTTTTAGTCGGGGTGATCACCCGTGGATATACAGAATGACCGCGACTTTCCTCGTATCAGCTAGAAGCTGGCTGGCGGTAGCCTTTTTTGACCAGTTAAACTTGAAAAGGCCATCAGCAACGCTGACAAGCCCATGCGTATGGTGACCCGCGGACCGAAGACGCCTCATTTGTTAATTGAAACTTTCGCTCACACGCTCAGTACAAGACTTCCGTAGCGCTTCGTTAACGTAGGCTATTCTGCAGCAAGAGTTTTGTTTATACAGCGAAGCTGTATATAGCTAGGTGAAACTAAAGTCTGTCTGTCAGATGTTTACAGAAACTTCTCCATAGGCTGCGCCGTCAGTGACGTCGTTCTCTACGTCGTACCCAAGGGCGTGCGCCATTGGCTGCCCCGTCTGTGAAGTCGTTCTCGCCGTCGTACCCAAGCATGCGCGCCATGGCGGGCGGATGGTTGGACGTGACGGCGAGGAGGAGGCGGAACGGGCAGAACAGCGTCAATGTGGCAATAGTGCGAACGCGTTCACCGGGGCCAACGCCCGATTTCGGGGGCAATTTCTCGAGCGTCACTCCAGCTGCGGCTGCGACGTCTGCGACCGGCTGTGGTTCGACAACAACCTGGCTACGATCGACGGGATCCGGTCTCGACAACAACAGAAAAATGCCATAGAGGTACTGACGCGGTGGTTCCCAGCTTCTGCCGACGTCGGTCGGTTTCGGGTCTGTGGGACATGCAAGCAAATGCTAATCAAAGGCAGTCTACCAAACATAACCGCCGTGAACGGCTACGTTTACCTACCGATGCCTTCACATTTGCCGAGGCTCAACGTCTAGTGACCCCGCCTCTGTTGTTCACGTGCATACGGTGATGAAGACATGGCCGGGGACAATATGAAATCAAGGGACAAGTTGTGAACGTTACGATCAACAGGCGAGACGCCCTGAAATATCTGCCGTGTAACATCGCCGACTACGTAGCAGTCGACGTGCATTCAAGCGCGGTCTCCTCGCAAAGCCTACTTACAAGCGGCACCTCGTCAAGAAATGCAACATAAAAGCCTGGCTGCCGTACTTCATGGACCCCCGTTTGTACCGACATTACAAGATGCAGAGTGGAACCCGCCACATTAGACGCCGTTCCTAAAGACCAACCGCTTTAACTACGACGAGATTTAAGCCACTGTCGAAGTTATGGATCCCGATGATCCCGTTCAGCGCGCCTCTACCATGCACGCAGTGAGCTCCTGCTATGCGATGAGTTGTGCCTCCTCATGGGCCGCATGCATATGACGGACTTCGAGGTTTCGTGCTAGCCATACCGCCACCGGCAGTACCACTCCACTTACTCCGTGCCGCGGTAACCATTGACTTCGAACCTCGGGTCGTCACAACCACGCTGCCCAAAGAAGCGAAGTTCTCCGATTCCACCAGGTTTTGGCGCTAGGGCACCGATCGTTTCGCAGGAAACCACACAGACATCGCATGACATGCTTTCGACGTGAAGCCCAGGACGACGCTGTGCACGTCACGTGCCACGAATGAGTGTCGCCTTATGTCAACAGATTTGTCTACAACACCTGCCATCGCTGACGCCTGCATTCATTACCTATGCATAATCAGAGTCAGAGTTAATTAGCACCGACATCATCTGATGCGCCGGTGCCAGTGGCCATTAAAGAACTCGCTGAATCTACGGATCCCTCTCAATCAGGTGCACAAAAGGCATACCCGTTGGACGCCTCGAATGCCTGCCAGCTTCTACCAGAAGCATTGCCTGAGAAGCCAACTCTTGCCAACACCGCCGTAAGCCCACCGTACGTACTTACTCTTACTTCAACTCTTACCGGCTCTTCAACGTCAGCTGATGAACCCGTGTCCGCACAAAAGCTCGACGCGCCTGCGCATAGCTCTGGGATCAAGCAACACCAAGCACTGTGCGGCACCACCACCGCGAACCTCCTGCCGACTACTCAAGTACCACGGACGGTTTCCAGTAAATGCGTGTCAAGTGCCGCAGCGTTTCTTTCACGCATTCACACTTCTCCCTTTTCCTTCTCTTCCCTTCTCTTTCTCATCTTTCTATTCCCCTTCCCTAATAATCCCCCCAGTGTAGAGTAGCCAACCGGAAGTCTTTCTGGTTAACCTCCCTGCCTTCTCCCTTTCTGTTTGCTTCCTTCCTTGCTTCACACTTCTTGCCCGTGCTTCCATCGACGAGCGATTTTAACACAAGCTGCATCCCACTGCCGCGTGCTCGCACAGATGCACACACCAACGGCGCGTTCATGTGCTCTAAAGACTTCGACGCAGCATCCTGTCCATGTGCAGGTAGCTAACCTGGAACAAAGAAAAGCCTCACATGGCTATGTTGGCGGAACGCTCCTGTGCACTACCCTTCTTCTGCGCCAGTCTCAGCCCCGACATCACGAAGACAATTGAGGCCCCCCTTCGGGATTACGCCAACTCGACCAGGACTGCCAAATGGACATCATTCGCATGCTCACGTGCCGACGCAGCGACGACAACGAAATCTACGGAGGCGCGAGGAGGGCGACCGCCAATGAAAAACTCACAGGCTCCCTTTCGCATTCACTTAAGAGTAGAGTAGAGTATACCCTAGAAAACTGTGGCATCGATGTATTGAGGCTGCCATGTCACCATTCGAAAACATTCTACATCTCACGTGGTTTTGAACTGTGGAAGATCGCAGCCAACTCACCTGGTTTTGCATTGCCTCCGTGATCGGACCACATTTGACAAGCTGTGATGCGATGTGATGACGCCATTATGAGATGTTACGTCACGCAACGTCACTGTGACATAACTATGACGTCATAACTACATAATGACGTCACAAACGTAGGCGATCTGTGACGTCACGGTGATGCCATATGTTGACGTCATCTCGTGATGATGATTATTCGCATCACTCGTGCTCGCCGCCGCTGGACGCCGGCCCTCAAATTTCTCGTTTGATGAGGCATCCAAAGCTCTTGCCTTAAGAATCACATGGATTTTTAGGCCAAATTAGCGGCATCCTTTTCCTACAGCTTGCCGCTACATACACTACAAGCTGCAGCGTCTGCGCAACCATGCTCAAATAATACCATAAAGCTTATCAGACGCTGCATTCATGATATGTTCAGATCGCCGATCTTCTGCAAAGGAGCGCTAACTCAACACATGCTATATAGCAGCATATTACCGGTTGAACGCTGATGTTTCATACGCACTAGAAAAGCTTAGATTTAACAGATTAGTTATACTCTCAATAAAATTACATATTTCGCAATACGCCTAGCGTACTTACGATCCATTGTGTAGTACTCGGCGCTCACCACTACGCAATTTTCCAAGTCCGTGTAATGGACGATGCCTTCCAAAGGTGTTGCATCTGTAAGCAAGTTGCAGTATCGCCAAAGCAAAAGCGCATTAGAAAAACGGGCGACAAAAGAGCGATGCATTCAAGCCATATACTCGTATATATACGTGTGTGTGCGTGTGCATGGGCGTGTGCGTGTGTGTGTGTGTGGGGGGGGGGGGGGGGTAGTCAGTAAGGTAGGGTTGGCACTTCCTTCGCAGAGCGTGGATTCGAAGCAAACCTTACTCTTTGAATGTGAAAAGCTGCAGACCTAAAACGTGCGTGCTTTTCTTGCTGTTAAGAGAGAGCGGAAAAATATTTGAAATCTCACCAGATATGAATGAATCAAGAAATAATTTTTTCGTCTATTCAATTAACGTTTACTCATCCAGACGTGCATCAAGCGAAGTTTCAAAAAAGAAAATTTTCTGATCTGCCAGAACAGGGATCATAAAGCCGCTCAACTGATAATCCGGTCCTACTTTTGGTGAAAACTGCTGAAAACACTTTTTTTTTTACTTTTTGGGCACACTGTTCGATAGCTCACGTGCTCAACAATACCGCATCCTTCAATAATGACCGGGAGTAAGCGTGTGGGGAAAGCGCCACCTCAGGAGCCACATGCATTTGCTTTTTTTCAGAAACTTGTATATTCGCGATATTATTTTATCGCACGTTCTTTTTCCTTTACATTTTTGTAATGCTTCCCTTCTTTAAAAACATCCAGCTCGTGTGGTTTATTGGTGACAGCAACTAGTGCTCGAGAGCTTCTCATGGCTTTATTTGAAGGAAAGCCGACGTATGCCTCCAAGGAGCATCTTCGGCGTATGCCGCCTAGATGCCGCCTAGGAGCATCTAACACTGCCAGGTTTAAATGCACCTATATACCCCATAAAGTGGACGGGGGGATGACCGCCGCTGAACGTAGCTCAGCTGGCAGAGCATTGGACGCGTTATTCGAAGGTTGAAGGTTCGGTCCCTTCCATCGGTAAGTTATCTTTTTGTCCCCTTCACTTTCTTTACATTTACATTATAAATCCTACAAATAACATCACCTATACTTTCCTTGGCTTTTTTTGTCTGTTAGCTTCAATTAATCGCCTGAGACGATTGTTACAGTTATGAGGCTAAAGCTTTTATTGCAACAAAGCAAGAAACATGCAAGATTATAGACCGAAGTTCCAGTTTTATAGTATTTCTGGAAGTGCATTTACCACATCTCTCGCCCATGGAATCAAAGATGTGTAGTACGTGCTTTAAAAAAGCAGGACACCAACATATGAACCCCTCGCATATTACTGCTAATGAATATGCATGACACCTACGAGCTTCAGTAGTACCATGACACAGACACTAAGCTAAGCTAAGCAGGTAAAACCCAAAACTGAACTCACCTGCGCCAATCGTAAAGGTGACTGTTCCGAGTTCATCTCCGCGGGATATGCGGAAGGGTATGTGAAGGCTGAAAGAAAAATGCCGGTGGAAACCATGTGAAGACAACTGTTGGCATCACAGTGGAAAATTTGCGCACACAACACGAAGACACAACAAAAAAAGTACGCAAGGAGTAGCGCAGACTAACAACTGAAGTTTTTTACATAACAAAGTACACATACTTTTGCATACTCTCGATAACCACCTTACAATCACTGCTCATGGGCAACACAGCACCGCATTTCCCTTTACATCAAAACGACAGAACCGTTAACGGAACCGATACACTAGCATATATTATTGAGCTGGTTAATTTCATCTGCATTCAGTCCGAAGGACAGATGACTAACGCACGTGTCCTGAACTGTCGCGTTCCACATGGTGCCGCATCCGATGCCTCAAGACGCATCCGACGTGAAATTCTACTGCGTTTTTAACGCTTCATTTTGTTAACTAGGTTGCTCAAGCTGAGCGAGACAATGATGACTGATATTCAGCCACATTCCAAGTACGGTTGCTTTTCGTTGAAGATCTTTTTTATTCAAGAAAAGCTTTTTGAAAGCTGTTTAATGTGGTACATTCTAAGTGCACAAATAACTTCGTATTCCTCGACAAACTTTACTCATATGCGTAACACTGATTTTTCTGTTACGTTAGAGATAACACCAAGAACGCAGAACGTACTATCAAAAAAAAAAACATGGCAATGTTCTATTTGCTGTTGTGATAACCAATGCTGTATTCTGAAACTACAAAAAACAAACAATAGTATTAAGATAGCTTTTGTGGTAAAAGATTTTTCACCACACTTTTTCGAACATTTTGTCAGGAGCTTCGGGACTGTATGAAAAATTGCTTGCACTTACGCCTTCTTTTTTGTTTTTTATTGATGATATGTTGTTTTTTTCATCAATAAATTTACTCCATCCCCATTTTTTATCGCTACCCCATCTGTCAGTGCACAGTAGCCACCGGAATATAAACATGAATAAAAATTTTCTCACCTAGTCTATTCGTGTTTTTCGCTCCTTCTCCTGATGTATAGTACGTATTTTTAATAAATCGCAAATGTACAGTAAGAAGCACAGAAAAACGTACCCAGATGAAAAAAAGTCAAACATGTAGGTTGCTGTATGCGCCTCGACATCGATATCGGTGCGATTCGCTGCAAGGCACTCAAGCACAGTGTCATTGTCCGAGTCGGATATGGCGACAACCTGCTCGAACTTCTCCATTATCTGCAAAAACAAGAGAAATGTTCGTTAAGAAACAAAGGTGCAGAAAGCTATAAAACGTCGCAAAACACTTCCTACATGAAATCAAGAAAATTGCTCGCACCAGTGCCGTTGTCCATGTGCTCGAACTGCTTATGCCCGTATTCACAAAGATACATTGATTAGCGTTATAAGGCAACCTTTCAGGAGGATAGGAATATTCTCACTCGGAATTTTCACTGGGCGCTTAAATAACCTTTCCTTATTTGTTATCAAGGCAGCCTTGTGAAAGGTGTCATTCTCACCAAAAGGGGCAAACACGGGCGCGAAGCTATACCGACACTTCGTGGCGTAATTATTGGTTTATTTGTTACAAAAAGTAGCTGCTTTCTTCTCAAAGCTATGAAAAAAAAAGAGTCACTGTATCGCCGAAAGGGCGATGCAATGAATGCCATAGCAAAATATTGGAATGTCACGCGAAGAACGCCAAGCAGATCGAAAGGTGGAGCGCGCTGTTCAAGAAGAAAGGAGGCGTGAAAAGAACGTATACAGGACCAGCGCGCACTAACAACTTTCACAGCTCGACACTCAACGCGCTGCTCAAACACGAAGGATGCACGAAACGTACGCACATGTATACACAGGACGAGCGCAAACTAACAAGTGTAACAGTTGTTGCTTCACTGTGTTTGAACAGAGCACTCCTTTCGCAAACGGGGCATTTCCTCTGCAGCGAGCGATGTGAGCTTCGTACGCTCGGTAAATTCAAACCAATTTTTCTGATGAAAGCAGAAGGCGTACAAACCGCTCCCATCACGAGATAAGCCCCCGCGCGCACGGACCTCCCCGCCCAGAAGGGCAAAGTAGACGTCATAGACCAGCGCACGCATCTCAACGAGCGGGGCGCCGAACTTTCAAGCTAAAGCCCCTTCTCAAGCGCGCCTTTCGCGCCATCTCGCTGGTAATGCAGAGAACGCGCTGAAATGACACCCAGATCACAGTACCGCCAGCGGAAAATTGTGTATATAAATAGTTTACCGTGCGTATGCTGGAGGAGAGAGAGTGCGATTGGGGAAAGAAGAATCTTAAAAAGACTCTATCTCCCCGGCCTCCCGTCGTGGGGGGCCAGGCTCAGCGTCTTTAGGGAGGGGAAACGGGACGTAAAGGTCATAGGAAGAATAGAAGGTACGAAGAAGGAGTGAGAGGTATGGGCAAGGTAGTGGCTTGTCAGCGCATCAGGGGAGCACGAAGGCAAAACGTTCGGCGGTAGGGCGGGGAGGTCTGCGGAAACGCAAATTAGCAGGCTTTTATATTTGACCGTGCGGGAAAGAGGAAGTCCTCCACAGTTGTCCCAGGGAGACCGAGCAGGCGATAGCGGCTCACCATCAGGGAAACATTTTTTTCGGGGGGAGGGGGGGGGGCGACCCCTTCATCTGAAGTGAGGGCTAAGCAGGCAGGTGTGGTCCAGCGTCATTTCGGGCTATGTTTGTCATGGCAAAAAAAAAATTCGGAGAGGAGCACGGGCATGGTGCGCCAGCCCCTGGCTACGCCACTGCTCGCCATCACTTATCATTCAGCCGCCTGGTACTGGCCTTGGTTTGCTGATGGCGCCTGGAACTGTAACCCGGAAGGTCCTGCCAGCTAGGAAGGCGCTGATGAAAGTGCGCAGACAGCTCGTGATGCCGAGTTCATCCAGAACACTCTCTATGACCATATGTGTGCTGAAGGAACGTGCGCTTTCGTGGCCGAACCGTCTAACGCCGCGCGCTGCGGAGCGAGAGGTCGCCCGTTCAAATTCCGCGCGCAGGAAAATATTTTAGGGGCGAAGCTCCTTAAAGCGGCACCCGTTCGTCCCTCGTCGTAGTGCGTTACCAGTCTTACGCTTTGACCTCCAAGGTGGTGCCGGTGGGAGATTTCTCCTGTGCGTTGTTGAACAATAAAAAATTCGCAGCGTGCGCGTTAACTAAAAGCCGAATTCTTCTGTCTCTCATTCCCCATTAGCAGCCATTGGCATGTTCCAGTAGGAAACGTTAGTAGAAGTAGAAGTGTTAAAAGCCGACTTCTGCTGTCTCTCATTCCCAGTAGCAGCCATTGTTTACCTCCAAGGTAGTGCCTGGTGAGATTTCTCATGTGCGTGATTAAACAATAAAAATTTTGTTCAAAACGCCGTTGATTGATGAAATAAACCAACGAAAGACGCCAGATGTTTTCTAAAAGAAAAACGAAAAGACGCCAGATGTTTCTAAAGCAAAACGAAAAGACGCCAGCTGCTTAACGAAAGACGCCAGGTGTTTTCTAAAGCAATGGTTTTATAATCAAAACCATATCGCGATACAGGTTTGTAGTTGACGATGCTCGTTGCCGTCGGTGTGTGCTCGTATGCAAGAACCACTTAGCTTACATTTCACCGACCACAAAGCGGTCATAATGAAACGACAACGGAAACCAGCAATAAAAGTTTGATAAAACATTTAATCAATCGTTTCACGTCAATTTTATCGGGCGAATTAACGGAAGAAATTTCACGGTTTAACCGATGATTACTTCCAGGAGCTTCGCCCAATCTCATCATCATTCACCTCGTGGATCTGCCGTCAATTTTTTTCTGAATTATCTTTATTTGTGGCTTTTATATATGTACAGTCGAGCGCGATTTGAAGGTTATCGCGCGAGCGTCAAGCCAGAACTACAACAGCGCCACATCCCAGGATACTCTTTCGAAGAGAGGGTGGTAACACGCAACCTTCACTAACTCTTCTTGCTGTTCCTTAAACTGCGATCAATCCCGTCTGAAGCTGTTTAAACGAAGCAGTGCCTATAGCACCAGCTGTAACACATCTTTCCCAGCCATTTTGTAATCGGCTTCGGAGATAAGAGCCCACGAAAAAATGCACTTTATTGCGACGAATGGAAGGCTCGAAATAGAGAGAAAGGGTGTACAGTTCGTCTTAGGGGTGATTGTTGTAGCATGTAACAGCCAACGAGGGGGGTGAAGAAGGCGAAATCTTGATTTTTACTGTTCCGAAACGTTCCGCCAGGCCCCTGGGACGTCAGGCAGGTCGACGCTCGAGCGATAACTTTCATATCGCACGCGACTGTACACACATATACGGGAGATCACGGCGACGCCGACGCCAAAAACCAGCCTAGAGTATCCAGGTAATTGCTATCGCAATGAAAGAAAAGAAAACGCAGAAATGCATGCCCGTATCCATCGTAAAAAGGCTGCTGATGTTATATTGCACGCGTCTCGCACGGCCTCGCCGTGTTTACTCGGTTCTTAATAGATTTACCCCTGTTATAGCAACCGGTGCCTCGTAAAGAGGAGAAGAATGTGTTGAGTAAAGGAACGGTGAAAATGCACGCGGAGACCACAGGGGGTGATCGAGTGGCAAGGTCGTCCGCTCCTAATGCGGGCAATATTAAGTTCAGTTAGCAGTGCCGATAGCGATTCTCAGAAAGACAAGGAAAGAAGGTGGAGAGTGTGCAGTAACTGCCTATTCCGCTGAAGACACCTGAACCGCTACATTTAACGGGAAATGGTATAAAGGGCATAGAGGAAAAAAATTGGCAGATCCCACGCCTTGTGGGAATCGCTTTCATGCGATGCAGTCGGCGAGTAGTTGTCTATGCTGTATTTTCCTCGCTGTTATGCCAAGCGTTGCGAGGTTTGATCGACATGCTTTTTTGTAAACTTAGTAGTTGTGCGCTCATCGTGGCCTTACCAGGAACGTCCGAATGCGGCGCCGACCCTTTGTCGTTTCTTTTAATCCGAACGGAGAATCGGGGCATAAAATGCATCAGTTCAACGGGAGAGCTCTTCTGGATGTGGCCATGTAATTGAATGTCCATTTCAGCCACCGCTGCTTGATGTGTCCATGAATTGGACCGTCTATTTCAGGCACCGCTGCTTAGCTAGAGCTGGGTGAGTACCACGCCCTCTGTTTCCGGTACTTCTTCTATGACGTAATTTTTACGTCACGAAGCTTTGGCAACCCTCGACAGAAATGAGTGGGGTAGCATGCGCTTCAACGCAACGAACTCAGCCTCCAGAAATCCGCTTTAGGACACACATCTCGGAAACCATGCATGAACTGTGATCACGTTAGCTATCGAATCAGGTTTAATGCGGCCGCCTGTCTGACGAACCTGTGAAGCTCGGTACGCATTTCCTGCATCGTTGTCAAACATCTCGGATACGTTCATGTACAAGTTCAGGCTTGTTAAGTTTGCTTAAGTCTCCTGTTACTGTACGCTTTGTCCACTTTCTTCTTAAGCTGGCAATGTGGTGGCGGGTTTGGTGCGTCCACGTGATCAAAGCACGATTACGTCATGGTTCGTCCTTTTTAAGACGAAAGTATGTTATGCCAGGGTCCACCACGTCTCCACTGACGTATTTCCTTCACGGATATGACGTTGTAAAATATACACTGTCAGATTGCAAAGAAAAAGTTCCTTCGCCGGGCGACGAGCCTATGACCTCTCGCTCCGCAGCGCGAAACCATCTAAGCCACAGAGCGTACGTTCTCCAGTTTGCTAACGGCGAGGTATTTATATACACCATATGCCGTTGGCGGTCCTCAGAGCTCGGCAACTTCAGCGCGTTTTCGTCATTACTAGCGAGATGGCGCGAAGATGGCGTGGAGGGTAAAGTCCCTGTATGTTTCAAAAGTAGCGAAAGGTCTTCATCCAGCCGCCGCGTCCTGCGATAGGCCGGTTGGCGACACGTGACCTTTTTGCCTCCGCGCCCCCGCCCAAAGGGCCCAGCGGTGGCAGCGCTGTGCCGGCGAGAGGTACGGGTGACTGCGTTTTCAAGCGTGGAGTTGGACAATTTAACAAGTACTTCACGCGTCTCTGTCGTATTGTTGTTGCAATTTAGAAGCGTTTATTTACTTGAAGTTGAGTGGACGTGGGAATTCTATGCTTGAATTGAATGCGACGGGCTAGTATGCCGGGTCTCAAATACCCTCGGTTGTTTCACCGCACGGAGGACAGAAAAGGCATTTTTTTTTCTGTTGCTCGCGGTGAGAGAAATATATTCTGGAGGAAGGTATGGCCCTACAAAATCAGTCGCAAGAAATGTTTGCACACAGAAAACACCCGGCTATGCGAAGTAAGTGATTTTGTAATGTTTATAACTTCAAGAAGCCTTTCGCCTGGCGGCGAGCTTTTGTTCGGGCATATAGGTGAGCATTATCTCAGCAAGGTTATTATTCTTTCAGCATTTTTTATACTGTTGTAGCTTTGTGCGCAGTAGACAACGCAGATTCACGCCCGTATCTCTAAACATTAAATAGCTCGGAACCCAATACATTCATGCCTTCGTTTTTCTCCTCGGGGTGGCTTCAGCACTAAAAGCTCACAAGGACAATTTGGTATTAGTTTATTGCCACGCCTTGCCATGTTTTGCCGCACTGCTGTGCGCGGGATCAATTAAGGCTTCTTCGTTGAAGCATTCCACGTGATGTTTTCCCTGGGGAGCCACAATGCTTTTGGCGAGTTCGAGTAAGTAATACTGCGAGACACTGGGAGGAAAAAACTGAAACCATATATGCCGCACCCAGAATCTCTGCTAATTTGCCAAGGCAGAAGGAACGGAAGCCACCCGGCAAGCGAATGAGGGGAGATCAGTATTGACAACAAACCTTCCAAAGAAAAACTTTGCTGTGAATTCATGTAATAAAACCCAATTTTCCAAAAGTGCTCTTTTATACTCATGCGTCCCTACAAAATGTAACCTAGCTCAGCTTTTCTCGTTGTAGTCTGGTTTTAGGGCCTGTAGGTGCATACATACCTTGAATTTATTTGAAATTCCATTAGGTAAACTAATAACATCTCCTATACTTTCCTTGGCATCATTGTCTGTTAGATCTCAATAATTATAGGTAGCATTGCAACATACCTTTATATCTGCGGGACACGTAGGCGGCGGCGGTAGTAAAAGGGAGGCGGCTTTGGATAAATGTCTGTCTTTAAAAACAGTTAATCATTAAAATGCGTGAGACACTAGTGGGCATGCTATATTTCCTAGATCTTGAAAGGTACTATGGTTGCTGATATTCCACGCATGCAGTGCAACTTTTCTCCTAGTAAGCATATTAGAGTACTTTATAAACGAAATAAGCGTAGTTAAAAGTGTCGTTTAATTGTGGGAATAATTCTGAACGCTGACAAACCCAATGAAACCAATAATAGCACATGTCTTGCACTAAACACTACGCTAAGTGAATCAAGAGGTTTCCGATATTAGCAATAAGCTCACAACCTGCGTATTTTTTTTCGAACTAGAAAACAAGCAGTACATCTACTTCAAGTTACGCTGAATTTGAAAACACGCAAAGAACGAAAATATAAATGTCCTGCTTGACAACTGCTGTGGCAAACTTCTCAGAAGCTCCCTTCGGAAAAGCACGTGTTTTTATTTCAATGTTTAGCGTACTCCGGGCTCGTTGGTTGTTGTCCCTGTCGTTTGAAGTTTCCTAAGCAGCTTACGCCACAAAACGCAATAAATAACCGATTAAAGCGCGCGCTGAGAGTGGTTTTAGGCGTCCGCAGAATGCACGCGAGCGAGCGGAGCGTCGTCTGCTAGCGCTGCTCCTTGGACCCCTCCAAAGGGCGCGCGTGTAGTTGTCGCTACCTTTATATATATATATATATATATGGATCTTAGTGGAGGGCGGGCTCTAAAGATCGTCGCCCCTCTCGTTGCGATGCGCGCGCCTCCACAGTGCGTGGTCAGCGCCTCCTCTTTCTTTGCCTGGGTGATGTAGAGGAGCGCAATGAGAACCGGCCGTCTGTGTTAGTGCGGCGTTAAGCCGCCACGCACCGCCACTGGAATAGACCCGCCGTCGCGTCGTCGCTCGCGGAAACTAAAGCCGTGGCTGCATTCGAAGCTGCCATATGGTTCAAATTTCCGCTGTATTCGGGCTGCTTAAAGTATAATGGCAACTTGTAAACGGTAATCGTGAAGCACTTGTCGTTCTGGGCAACCAGGCGATTTCAAAGGCATGTATTGTTCATGGCTATCTAATCCAGGCGTCCGCGCGTCGCCTGCTAGGCCGATACCAGAGAACGCATGGCAGGGATGCACGAACAATTGTTTTGTCATGTTTATGTTCGCTTGACGGGGAGTCGGTTTTTGACAGTCTGAAAATCGATTTTGTAAAGCAGCGTTTCGCAGGAGCTAATACTGAAAGCTTGCGTGCTTGAAGTTCCTTGATGCATACTACTGTGCACTGGTATAGCACACGTGCACGGTAGTATGCATTTCTCTGCCAATTGGCAAAGTAGAGGCCGAATGGCTGTCGACCTGGATGCTCTTGTCGCATGGGGCAGCCCGCTCAGTCTTCTGCGCGAATTCATTGCGACACTGTACATGACGATGGTCGGTTGTTTCACCGGCAGCGCATGCGGTGTACTACATGGGCTCCGATTCTTCAGCTTCGGCACCTAATGTCAGCGTTGCACATGGCGGCGATCGCGAGGTGGCATTGCTACTGCAGTGGTACATTCATTTGACTGCTCGGACGGAGCACGGTTACGGTAAGTAATACTTGCCATGCTTGGTCCTGTTCTTCGGCTGCAAATGTGAAGGGTAGTCTAAAAAGACCGACGCTACTGTATCCTTTTTTATTCTGTGTAATCTTCGGGTAGTAAATGACGGCTACTTATTCTAGTGTAGCTTGAAGATCTATTAGGAGACCAATTATCCCTCCTAATTACTGCAAGCCACCTGTCCCGATCACCAGCGGCAGCTGGAATTTTATTATGACGGCCTAACGGAGTATTAAGGCGAAAAACCGTCGATGCCTCATCAGACACGAAAATTGACCGCCGCCGGCGTCCAGCGGCGTCTCGCGTCGGCGGCGTCAAGACGAGTGATCCAAAAAATCATCACTGCGTGATGACGTCATCATATGACGTCACAGATCATAAACAGGATGCAAAGAAAGGCGGATGCCAAACACGTCAGGTGAAAAGATATGTGGAGGGTGATCGAAGTAGGCATTGTAAACACCATCCCTCTCACATATGGCAAGACCCATGTGGGGCAATCGGTAAGATGCCTCTTTGAACGGCTCAAAGAGCGTCGTTATGGATACCAGCAAACGGTGACTTCATGCAAGCTTTGCATGCACTGTCGGAAGTGTGGGTACAGCACAATGTTGAAAAAAAATAAGCTCTGGCAAAATCAAAAGAATACGACAACACGCGGGCTATGAGAAGCCTTCCACATATCGAACCACCAATGCGCATGCGCCAGTTGAAACTCTATTCTGCTAAGCTAACCCTACGAGATATTGGCTTTATCAGAAGCAACTTGTAGCAATGAAGCCAGCCGACTCGGAAAAAAGCTTTAGGATCATCGCCGTATCTCGTCATTACCATAGGCGTGCGCAGGGTTCCCCTTCAGGGGGGGGGGGGGGGCGAAGGTTTGTCGCAGCGCCCCCCTCCCATTACGTCAATGTATGGGGCTGACTTTGCGCCCCTCCTCCCTCGTCGCAGCGCCCCCCTCCCTATTATCTCAATGTGTGGGGCTGACATTGCGCCTTCCCTCTGAGGTGACTAGAGGGGGCGGCCGCCCCCTCTGCCCCCCACCGTGCGCAAGCCTTTGGTCGTTGCCCTACGTGTAGCATCAGAGGACAGTCCCGCAATACTGTAGTCCCCTCTCTCATCGTATACTGTTATAGACCCTTTCCTAGAGTTCTTTTAGATGCGAAGCATCTTATGCTCGGGGCTTTGTCCGTCCCTCCCTCTTCCCGCGTCCCCCCGTTCCGCGTCCGGCCACTTTTATGAAGTAGGGAAGCACCCATTATGCGAAACAGAACACTAGTAATATGAAGGCCGTCAACCACTACTACAGTCATCAGAGTCATGGCCGAGAGCACAGAGAGGCTGCTTAGTAATGGCTAAGCAGGACGTGTCTGTCGCCCAGGTTGACCCCATTCCTTGATCTTGCTTGCATGTGTTTGGAGGGGGCTTAGTCCGTCCCTCCTTCCCGCGCCCCCCTCTCTCTCCTACGCTCATCCCCTTTCTCTCTTCTAGGAATCCTCTACTCTACGGAGCGCCCCACAGCGCATGCGCGTCCCCTCCTCTATCCTCTCCTACGCTCACTCCCTTTCTCTACTCTACGGAGCGGCGCCCGCGTCGTAGAGTACGCCCGCGTCCCACACCCCCCACAGCGCATGCGCGTCCTCTCCCCCCTCTCTCCTCTAGGAATGCTCTACTCTACGGAGCGGCTCCCGCATCCCACAGCGCATGCTCGTCCCCCCCCGTCCAACTGGGGGGCGCCACGGTAGTTCCGCGGTATGAAAATGACGGAGCGCGCGCGCTTTATTCTCTCGTCTGTGCAGCGCCGCGATGAGCGCCCGGACCGCTGCCGTGAAATGAGAGCGGCGACGTTCCTCCCGCTCAAGCTAATTGTCTCCCCGCTGCTTCGCATCCACACATGGTTCCCTTTAGCGGGAGATGGGGAATTTTTTCCTGCCATGTTTTTTTTTTCTCAATATATACATTACGTAGTTTGCACTTGTCATGTCTACTTTGTTACGTGAGTCATCCCCAACTTCTGTTTTCTCTTTACCTGTAGCGCAGTTCTTGATAATCATGCAAAACCAACTAGCCCAATGGCTCACTTTGGTAATCATGCCTGAATACCACCAGAACCATTCGGCGCCTGCACCACTGAGTTACGCTCAAGTTGTAGCCAGGCCACCTGAAGGCTACCCCTGGCTACCCTGTGGCTATCTCACGTAGTTACGCCGAAGCCTGTCGCTAGACCTCGGGCCTTCGAAGCTGGGTGCCGCCTACGTATGCCGACGCCATCCTTTTGGCACCCTACAGGTGCCGCACGTTTCTCGTAAGTATACCGTAGTCTTTAAAGCTCCCTTGACACCGATGCTTCTCAGAATTTTTCCAGTTCGTGCGCGTTTTTTTTTTTTTTTTTTTTTTTTTTTTTTTTTTTTTTTTTTTTTTTTTTGTTGACATATTCATGATTTCTCTCCCAGTATGGTTATTTTCAGGGTTCCCCACGCTCACTAATAAGGTATTGGTCGATTACTTTGGCTATTTTGAGCGTTGAAATAAAACGTATTTTGGGGAATTCATCGAGTGTTGAACACGTGCAAACATGTGTTGAACAAACTTTTTGCTATTGTGGAGACTGTTAAAAACGTAAATATGTGCGCTCGTTCATCGCTGTACTTATTTTCAAATGTATTTCGCAGCAGGCAATCGTAGAGTTTTTTTTTTTCTTTTTTGCATTTTTTCATATTTGAGCATCTTTTTTCTTATCACTGAAAATATTTTCAAGAATTAGAATATGTATTACATCTCCACTTCCTTTAAGCTTTTTCTAAAAGTTGCTGTGCATTTTTCGGATGATCATTTCCGTTCTTAGCGTGGAAGCATCTGGCAAGGCTGTCATCTAGAGCAGAGGAGCGTCCGGGGGAGTTAACGCGAAAATCATTCCGTGACCAGCGTGCGTTGGGGCGCCTGAGGATAATCAAGGAAGAGAAAAAAGTCGTTCTTATGTAGATCTTAGTGTAAGCTCTAAATCTGGCGCCTGATCTAGCTCGACCACTGTGAAAACTGTGGAAGCGCGAAGCATGAGCACCGCAGCGATTCCCCACCACGATCACGCTTGCCGAGGTGGTGGCTCCCTCTCGTGCGCGGCGCGTGTGGCAGCCGAATGCTTCAAAAGCGTTTTTCGCGATATATGGTAAATTATTGCGACAAATTCTTGGCTATTTCCGTAGTCTATATTATTTGAGATCTCGTTAGTTTATTGTGTACTGCCTTTGAGCATTGTTAGCCTTGTTTTAGGCATGTATTTACTGTATCGACTACTGCGTGACCATACCACATGAAGCAGTTGATGGACTACAAGGCGCTTCGCACGTAAAAGCGTTCGCGGGGAGGGGGGGGGGGATAGTGTCGATACTCTTCAACATCACGGGAAATAAGCGGCGCTTAAAGCCCCTTGGCTTCATTTCACCTTTGGTTGTAAGAATATCTTAGTATTCGGCCGTTCTTGCCCTTTGCACCACAATATGGGGATAATAACAAGGCTTTTCACACCTGAAAGATGAAGTTCAGGGTCATCTAAACTCACTGCCATCATCGTCATTTTCAGCGGAAGCAGCTGCCAACTGCTATATATTCAAAACGGTTGCAACGCAAGTGCATTTCACTTGAAGGACTGATGATGTTATCCTTATATAGGCCTATTTCTATGAAAGAGTTGCTGTGGTTCTAAATGATAGTAAATAAAAACTTGCAGAATCCCTGAATTATTGTGCCTGAAATGAGTTCTAGGGCCGAAAGCCTTTCACGAGTAGTTATTTCATTGTCATCACCACCATCAGCACTTGAGAGGTAACGTGAGCAGCTGCGCATTTTGCTGATACTGTGGTTGATGATGATGATAGCGATGAATTGTAGCTCACTCCTTTGTAACGTGTCGGCGGCTTTCAATCCCCCACGCTATTCACACTAGGTTGATGCCTTAGTGCGATCCTTCATTTGTTATGCCAGACAATATTACGTCTGTAATGCGACTCCTTGCGTGACGTTAAAGATTTTATAAGGTCTTCTTACAAAGCGGCTTCCAGCAGTGACGTGGCTATGTGGCAGAACACTTTACTGCCGCAAAAAATACCACGTTAGTGGTGCTGCTGGCCAAGATAAAGCGCCGTAAGTCGCGAACCCTGCGCGCGTACTAGTACACCAGCAGAGTTGACTACGTATCGCCGGCGGAGTCGACAACTGAAAGCGTTGACTGCGCCCCAAAGAACAAGACAATATTACCTTAAAGCTGTCCATTGGCTCGTGGTGCAGCTTGCGTGGACCACCTGGTGTGCCTAACTTGGCGACTACCATGGTGGCAGTAAATAGAAAGCTGAGAGTTAAAACCATGCCGTGGTGCATCACACGTACCAGCGAAATGCGCATATGTGTCATTCCCTAGGTTCTAACTTCGGAAATATCTGCACTATTTAAGGTCACCTAGCGAGCCAGATAAATCCTGAATCCTGAAGAGCCGTATTCTCTTTTGATGTGAGCATAAAAAAAACAACAAAAAAAAACTCATACTGTCGAGAAGAATCCTTGATTGATTTCACGTCAAGCTTTCATCTAAACAAATTACTCGCTGTGAAAAAAAACCCGGCAGGTTGTTTTTTTCGGCCGCGGCATACCAATCAAAGCGGAACATGAAAGTAGTTTGAAAATATGTTCTGGATATCGTGTGTTTCGCAGTTTTCAAAACAATTACGCGCCGCCAAGGCCCATGCCTTTCAAGGCTGCGTCGCAATTACCGGTTGCCTCTCTTGAAAACCGATGCTCTCGAAAATTTTGTTTTTCTCTTTTCGTGTTTACCAAGAAGTCGACGAGTAGCATGAAGCAAGCATTTTTGCTTTGCGATAAGTTTTTCGACTCGTCCGATTAAAACTATCCGTTTTTGTTGAGGCAATTATCCTAAGCGTTTACAATACCTTCTGTAAGCAGCATTGAAAGCAATTGTATTTACAGCATACCCGTTATGATCGAAGTTTGTCGCGTGTAGTAGGTAGAAAATTATCATCTTGAACTGGCACGCGCTTTCTTCATCCTCTTATGCGTCGCTCCCAGAACACGTTTGCCATTTTGCCCAGCGTGGGATGCAATAACTCTGATTGGAGAGAACGAGTACAGACAGAGAAAGAAAGAGAGATATTCTTGGCGAAAACAATTCACCGGTGAGCCGGGGACTTGAACCCGCGTCCCCACAATCCGACGGCGAGCCGTCGTAACTACTCGGCTATTCAGGCGCATTAGAAGAGCATAGCGTAGCCTCTTATACAGCAAGAAGGTGGGAAAGGGAAGTTAGGTTTAGGATGAGAGAAAGCAGGAGGGGAAACCAGTACATAGAGAGAGAGGAAGAAACAGAGCAAGAAATAGTAAAAAAAGATAGAATGTGAAAAACTATGGAGTGAAAGAGAAAAAAGAGGAAGGAAGAAATAAGGGGAGAGAAAAATATAGAAAGAAAAGGAAGAAAGATGGAAAAAAGATACACAGAGAAACAAATAGGACATATACTGAAGGACATATAAACACACAGACTCAAAAAAAAGATTTAAAAGATAGAGAGCAAGCACAGCCATATGTAGTACTGTCATGTACCAGTAAAAAAGACTCAGGAAAGCAGGTACGATTGGCGTAAAAGCAGCAACCAAGGAAAGGCTTTTTTTCGACGAACTTGTACCCTTGAAAAGAGAGCTGAGACGGAGCCAGGATGTGGCTGATAGATAGCGCCGCCCCGACAGACTGCCGTCATCAGATTCCACCGAAAAGGAATGGCTCGCACATCCTCATAGACCTCTTGCATGTTCGTGATCGGGCTTTAGATCGGCGTCGGCGTAGATGTAATTCCAATGTGCCTTGTTTATCCGAAATGCCACACCACACAGAAAAATTCGAAAGCAGGGACGTAGGCGGCGAAGATAAGATAACCGGTCCGTAGAATCACGCGTGGCACTATGGTATAGCAAGGGGGTGGGAAAGGGACAGGTCAGAGGGCATAAACCTAGCCAAAGCAGGGCTCGCTAGGGGGCCCACGAGCTCTGCGGTCGACCCAGCCTTAGACGACTCCGTGAAAGTTGCGATAATTTTTTGTGACTTCAATACTCTGATAATTTTATTTGTGTGTTGTAACCTTTAAATCTAATCCTATATACTGCCACGCGTGTTATTTTGATGGGCCCAATTTGAACCCACAAAGATTGTGAGCAATGCACGGCGCAGACTGCGCCTCAGTGGTCGAGAAGCTTCACGTTTGTAGTGGATCGTTTTGTTAACATTGCGCACAGCACGCGAACACTCAAGATTATTCCACGGCTTGTGCGACCACAAGTGAGATGGCTGGAAAGTTCAACACGTGGTGTATAAAAGACGGTGCATCCCAACGATGATCAGTTTATCGACGACCGACGCTCTGTGCGCCGATATCAGTGTACAGAGGCATCGCTTGCTGTTTTGTTTCCCTTTCGCGGCCACAAGTTCGGCCAAATACAGAATTTCACCTTGTGGAAGCCTACTGCTGTCTTCGTCCACGTCACCACCAAGTGACATCTGTTGAGGTGCTGATTTCTCCATGTTCCGGACGCCAACGAAAAGCCGAGAGTCAAGCCCACAACGGGAAGAAGACACCGAAGCCCCCCATCAGCAACGGGCTAGCAGCAGGCTGCAAGGTTTGCAACCGGAGTTCAGATCCTTACCTGACAATACAAGAGCAACCACGACGAAGCAAGCCGCCACGATGACAACACCTTGTTACGTTTGGCCCTGGGGTTCTTCGAACCAGACGCCATTGTGCGTGAACCTGCCTGCCGGACTGCTTTCTACCCCAGTATCGGCGCTTATCCGCGGAGGCACGGAGCCCCGCATTGTCCAGCACATGTTGTGCACCCTTGTCGGGTGGGCTAGGCAGCTCGCTGTGGTCGGGTTATGAGGAACCAGACAGAGGGATCACGGACACACCTTTTCTGAGAGACTGGTGGCAGAGCGTGGGACGACGACGCTGTTGGCGTTCTCATGGATCCAGCACCCCTTCCTGGAACGGGATGACATAGCTCGGGCGACGCCGCCTTGACTCCTGTAGGTGTCCCTGTCAGCGGCCACTTTCTCCTCCGGGGCCATCCTCCTTTCCCCCACGTTCCTTGGGACTTCAACCTCCTCGCCTTGCCTTATTGAAGCGAGGCGTGGGCCGGACACAAGTTTATTGTGTGGTGCGCTTGCGCACCCCATTGGACACCTTGGCCATGCTCATCATCAACGAGCGGCCCAATTTCTGCCGTGCTTGTGGGCGGAACGCTGAGACGTCCAGACAGCTGATTCGCGGGAGCTGCTGTCACCGCCTCCTGAGGACCCCAGTGTTGGCAGACGAGGGGCCATAAAAGCGGCAGACACTTTGTACAAAACAGTTCATTCCTTGAGTTGAACTCGTTCACTCATCCTTCCATCATGTAAATAAACCTACGTTCCTTCTTCTAAGAACGCGTCCTCCTCACTGGAAAACATCGGCTATGTGGACGACGGCGGGGGGCCAGCTACCGTAACGAGACCCGCCGAACCCCATCCCTTACAACTGGTTGGCAGCGGTGAGATGAGCCTTGCGACATGGTGCTGTGTTGTGGTGAGTACTTGGTCTTTGCTATGACTTTCCAGGCTTCATTTTGTGAGTGTGAGTTGAGTATGAGCTGGATTGTTAAATTGTGAGTTAGGTAGATCACCTAGTTATGCGTAACGAGTGAGTCAAAGGGATCACCTAAATATGAGTGAGATGCAGGACCAAAGTAAACCAGCAATCATGGAGGTGAAGACAATGCTGAAAGATGAATTGTTGGTTGTGTGTAAGCATCTAGGCATTGAAATAGACGAAAAAAATGGCAAGGGCGCATATGTGGAAGCTGATTATTAAGGAATTCAGTGAGGAGGAATTTGAGTACGCGTTAGAGGCTTTCAAGTTAGAGGAACTGAGGAAAGAAAGAGAAGAAAAGGAAAGAGATGAACGCGAGAGACAAAGAAAAGAAAAGGAAAGAGAGGAACGAGAGAAAGAAAGAGAAAAGCGTGTGCAAGAAAGAGAAGTAGAGAGAAAAGCACGCGAGAAGGATAGAGAGAAACGGGAAAAGGAAAGAGAGCAGTGGAAGGAGAGCCTAGAAAGAGAACGCGAAGAGAGAGAAACAGAATTACAACGTTGGAGATGGTCTCAAGTAAATTCGAGGATCCGTCCTTTTAGAGAGGGCGAAAATATAGAGCGTTATCTTACCGCTTACGAGAAGGTTTGCACAGAACTTGAGCTTCGCCAAGACTTTTGGTCTATTGCCTTATATAGTGTTCTTCCGTGCGACTTGATGGGTAGGATAATGTACCTTCCAAAAGAGAAGTTCAATAACTACGAAGTAGCTAAAACAGCTTTATTGCTGTGCTTCGGAATCAGAATTAAGAGGAATCAAAACCAGTACGACAGGCTCACGAACCCTGCTGCGGAGGAAAACGCGCGACAAGGCTTTGGTAGAGAAACCAAGCCTGAGAAAGGTACGCGCACCTCCGATTGCGCGGAGGCAGAGTGTGACCGAAAAAGGGAAAAAGAGAAACGCGAGCGAGAAATAGAGAAACGCGAGCGAGAAAGGGAGAAACGCGAGCGAGAAAGAGAAAAGCGCGAGCGAGCCCTAGACCAAAAGATTGAAATGCTCGAACGTAAAGTTGAGGCAATGCGGCGCAAGATTCAGCCATCTAAAAGTGTAGCGCACGAGAAGTGCGAAGAAGTGGCGAGTTCGGCGCATCTTAAGGTCACTGAGAAAAGTGCCTTTTGTGAGGTACCACAAGGCGAGGGTACGCATCTCTACGAGTGCGGCATGGGCACAGATCCTTCTGCGAAGAAAGAACAGAGGCAGGTCGCGGATAGTGAAATCGCGCCTGAGACAAGTTCGCATTTCTTCGATTGTGCGAGGGAAGAGGAGGTAGAGAAAGAGACCGAGACTGGTCTAGAAGCGGAAAGAATTTCGAAAGGCGTTCCGTGTGGGACCGAGGCTAGTTCCAGCCGCCCTAATAGGGTCGTAGAGGAGCTGGAGACTGTCCTCGCACCCCAACACGAGAATGACCTTCCGGGAGTTGAGAATGACAGGGCGGGTCCTAAACTTAGCGAGGACGCAAAGTGTCGGGATTTGAGCTCTATCACTGAGAAGGGCCCAGCTTTGGATTCTATCCAGGTTAGCGAAGGTGAATCGGTCCGACAAGGCACCAGAGCTGAGGAATCAAAGGGAGCCTTGAGCTGTGAAACTGCCGATGACACGACCCGAAGTGAAGTTCCGAGCAGTGAGAAAAAGATCGGTCGAAAACGTCGCCGAAAAATTACACCATCTCCCGCTAAAGGGAACCATGTGTAGATGTGAAGCAGCGGGCGCTAACGCTTACACTGGCGGCGGCGTTGACGCTGGCGCTCATCGCAGCGTTGCGCAGGAGAGAAAACTGGGGAGGCGCAAAGCACGCAGTGATGGAACAGTGTTTCCTACTGGAACATGCCAATCGCTGCTAATGGGCAATGAGAGACAGAAGACTCCGACTGGACACAGAGACCCGCACTCCGCTTTTAGTTAACGCGCACGCTGCGAATTTTTATTGTTCAACAACGCACAGGCGAAATCTTCCACCGGCACCACCTTGGAGGTCAAGATCCATTGCCATATATACGGGATGGCCAGTGAACGGTTGTGCAGCGCGAGCAGTCGGTTTTTTCAACCAAGAAACTCGCTAGCAGACGCTGCCTGCGTCGGCGTCGCGAGGCGAGAGAGGGGGAAGCGGAAGAGAGGAGAGAAAGGGGGTGACACGCATGCGCAGTGGGAGTGTGAACGCCGTGGGCAGGGATGCGTAGAGGAGAGAGGGGGGGGAGCGTAGGAGAGGAGAGAGAGGGGGGGACGCGCATGCGCAGGGGGGAGTTAGACGCCGCGGGCAGGGAAGGAGAGAGGGGGGGGAGTGTAAGAGGGGAGAGAGGGAAGGGAGGCGCATGCGCAGTGAGGGTGTGGTTGCCGTGGGGAGGGATGCCTAGAGGAGAGGGAGGGGGAGAGGAGGTTTTTTATTTTTATTTTTTCTTTAACTGTTTGCGCATGCGCAGTAAGGGTGGGCACGCGGCACACCACCACCACCACCACCACCACCACCACCGGATTAAGCTTCGCCATAAGATGCTTCACATCTAAAAGAAAGAAGCCAACATGTGCGGCACAGCAAAGGCCCGAGACAGGTAGCACACCGCGGCGCGAGAAAAGGGGTAGGTCATCGGCCAGTTCAGCGAAACGTCCTTTGTGGCGTAGAGTGAGGCGCAAGCAGGGAAAGGCGCGAAGTAGGGGACGACGACGCTCACCCCCGCGACCGAATGCGCGGTGGAGATGTACAACTTTGCGAAGAGAAGAGTCTCGAAGTGGTCCTAGAAGAAAGGCCACAGTTGCAAAGCACCGCGCGGGAGCAAGCACAAAGATGACATGGCCATTCTTTCCCCCCGCGTTCCTGGGTTCCCCTCCGCCGAACTGACAGAAAGCGGCCGACATCCCGAATGAAGCGGGACGGCGTAGTTCAGCTGGTAGAACGTGCACGTTGTGGTCCCGGGTGTTGTCAAAATCCGCCAAGACAGCGACCGCCCCGTGTACGATTGAAGAATGAGAGTGCTGTAAGCTTTTGGAGAATGAGACAGGAATTTCTTGAAAGAATTTTGTTTGTTTGTTGATTTTTGTTTTCAAGTAATGTTCCTTTGTTATCTCCACGACGAGTTTGTCCAGCTAAGCAGTTTTTCACTTTTGATTTTTTGAAGCGTTGTACGAGTTGTGTTTTTGTTATTAAGCCGTTAAAGATTGCGCGGAATCAGTAGTCGCATCAGAGCGAGCTGTCGGCGTAAAGAGTCTTCTTTGAAATAAGAGCACGTCAGTCGCGAGTGAATACTTGTACTACCGCTAATGTTGAAAGTAGTAGCGTTTCTCGAGCGGAACGGAAGTTTAGTTGTTTTTGTACCTATCATGTTTGGCGAAAAGTAGTTCACCGTCTTACGGGAGTGAATGAGCATTGTTACGGAAGGCTTAAGTGTAAAGCCAAATGAGTTTTCGACATGCTCAAGTTTGAGAAGCATTTGGTGTACGACATAAAGTGTTATTTTCATTGCGGGATGTTCTTCGTGAACATTTAGGTTCAGACACGTGTTTAGATGACCACAGTTTCGAGGGATGTGGCGTACGGTTAGTGGTGAGTTAGGGTTTCAGCGATCTATGAATGCGAGTAGCGTAGAGCTAAGATGCACAGCAGTGTCCAGTGCGTTCCTCATCAGAAGGTCTCATATGAGGTGGTTACATTAACCACACGAGCCTGTTAGTACGCTATGTTTATTCCCTTTACGTTGTTATTTTCAGTGAGTGTTTATGAATCGTGTGATCCCTTGATCTTAGCATTAGCGCTCTTTACCGGTTGGGGATACGTTTCAGGGAGTTATAAGACGCAGTTCGATCTGTTGTGAGAGCATTTGCGCTTGCATCAAGGTGTCCCACAAGTAGGTAATAGCTGCTACATTTTGAGTTAATTTTGAGAGCGTAAAGAATGCGCACAGAGATCTTGTGCAGGTTTCAGGCAGCATTCATGTGAAAGTTGTGTAGTTGTTTTTCATGAAGTTAGCCTAAGATGTGAGATACATAGTAGTGCGGATGGTAGGAGCAGACTAGTTTTGATAGAGACTGTTTTTAGGGATTTGGGGCCAAATTATATTTGCCTTGTGTGCTTTCTGTACGGCCAATATGATCTATCCTGTAAGCATCTCCTCATCCATGATTGTTGTAGCTCTGGCGGCACGAAATTCCGTCAGAAATTTAGAGTAGCGAGTTTTTCATTTGTTTGTGTTTCTTGAGAGGCCTGGAGAGGTTTGAGCGAGTCCAATGTGCTTGATCGCAGTATGGCATTGTGTTGTGTGGTTTGCTTTGCCGTTGTCGATCATTGTGAGGTTGTTTGAGAGTTTGTTGCGAGTTCGCAGCTGGAGGTTCCACGTCAGGACATTGTCCTCGTCACCAGCCATTCTCTTCGTGCCCAGCGGTTGTGAGCGCTGGCCAGCCGAGATATTCCCGGGCGACGGAGGAGCTGTTACGTTTGGCCCTGGGGTTCTTCGAACCAGACGCCATTGTGCGTGAACCTGCCTGCCGGACTGCTTTCTACCCCAGTATCGGCGCTTATCCGCGGAGGCACGGAGCCCCGCATTGTCCAGCACATGTTGTGCACCCTTGTCGGGTGGGCTAGGCAGCTCGCTGTGGTCGGGTTATGAGGAACCAGACAGAGGGATCACGGACACACCTTTTCTGAGAGACTGGTGGCAGAGCGTGGGACGACGACGCTGTTGGCGTTCTCATGGATCCAGCACCCCTTCCTGGAACGGGATGACATAGCTCGGGCGACGCCGCCTTGACTCCTGTAGGTGTCCCTGTCAGCGGCCACTTTCTCCTCCGGGGCCATCCTCCTTTCCCCCCACGTTCCTTGGGACTTCAACCTCCTCGCCTTGCCTTATTGAAGCGAGGCGTGGGCCGGACACAAGTTTATTGTGTGGTGCGCTTGCGCACCCCATTGGACACCTTGGACCATGCTCATCATCAACGAGCGGCCCAATTTCTGCCGTGCTTGTGGGTGGAACGCTGAGACGTCCAGACAGCTGATTCGCGGGAGCTGCTGTCACCGCCTCCTGAGGACCCCAGTGTTGGCAGACGAGGGGCCATAAAAGCGGCAGACACTTTGTACAAAACAGTTCATTCCTTGAGTTGAACTCGTTCACTCATCCTTCCATCATGTAAATAAACCTACGTTCCTTCTTCTAAGAACGCGTCCTCCTCACTGTAAAACATCGGCTGTGTGGACGACGGCGGGGGCCAGCTACCGTAACGAGACCCGCCGGACCACAGACCTTACAACCTGCGCAGCCTACATCCTTCCTGCTTCAGCAGCCCGGGGGTCATCGTGCGAGGACCCGGAGAGCGGGCTGGAAGCATATGACCGGGTTGCCGTCTTCATACATTGTAGCAACCTGAGGCACGTCTACTTCGCCTTAGAAGACGCCGCTAGAACGTGGTTCGAGAACCAAGAGTCGACCCTAACATCATGGGACGTTTTCCGAAACAGGCTCTTGGCTATCTTCGCTAGCGTCGTCCGCAAAGACAGGGCCGAAACTCTTCTTGAAACCCGCGTCGAGCTCCCCAACGAAATCTTCATTCTCTTCACGGAAGAAATGAGTAGACTCTTCCACGACGCAGACCCCGAACTGTCTGAAGACTAGAAAGTTCGCCTCCTCATGCGAGGAGTCAAACAGGAGCTTTTTGCGGGACTGATGCGGAACCCACTGAACAGTGTTCAAGAATTTGTCTCGGAAGCGACGACTATCGAAAAGACCCTGGACATGCACAGCCGGCAGTACAATCGCCGTTCGACGCCGCAGTTTACCGATATCCGAGGGCTCTGCTCCGCCGACCTGCATGAAACGATCAGAGCGATCGTGCAGGAAGAGCTGCGAAAATTACTGCCTCCATCGCAGCCTGAAGTGCATTCCATTGCTGGCGTCGTGCGCCATGAGATCCAGCAATCCCTGGGCGTTCCTCAGCAAGCAGAGCCGCAGCCGCTGCCGTAGGTTATGAGCTACGTTGCCGCTGTCCGCCGTCCCGTTACCCTTCCCCGCCCTCGTCAAGACGCCACTCCACCGCAGTTCCGTCGCCAGACACCACTGCCGCCACCATCGACGTCATACCGCCCGTCAACCACCTAGCGCTACGCGCCAAGGAAAACCGACGTTTGGCGCTCCCCTGACAACCGCCCGCTCTGCTACTACTGCGGGGAGGCCAGCCACACCTACCGCCGCTGCCAGTACCGACAGATGGGGCTACGTGGTTTCGCCATCCACGCGCCTCGTCCGCAATCAGGTGAACGACCTCGTGACATCGATGTCTACATCACCGGAGCACAGCCGCAGCAACGACGACCATACCGTTCACCGTCGCCTGGACATTACATCTCACCCCACCGCCGGCCGTACACTGGCCCAACCAGGGGCTGGTCGCCTAGCCCGTATCCGGAAAACTAAGGGCAGCAACCGATGGAGGTGCGGTTGCTGTACGACGAACTACCGAAGATCCTCTGCCTCCGACGACGACGCTGCTATGAAACTTTCAGAACACTACGCGAAAGACAGAGTCCTGACGAAGAAACCTCAGGGACGGAAGAAGACCTGAGGACGCAACATGGAAGCAGCATAGCAAACCGACGTCGCCATGATCCGACGCCGCGACCTAACCGCAACGCAAGACGACGGACTAGCGACCTCGACGTACTACTCGATGGCCACAGCGTCACAGCTCTCGTCGATACTGTAGCTGACTATTCCATCATCAGTGGACCGTTCGCCGCGAAGCTTAAGAAAGTTAGGACTGCTTGGGAAGGTCCTGAAATCCGGACTGCCTGCAGGCCATCTAATAACACCGGCTGGAGTTTTCACTGCAAGAATCACTATCAATAACTGGACTTATCCTGCGAGCTTTATAATTCTACAACATTGCTCCATGGATGTTATACTTGGGATGGACTTCCTAAGTCAACACGGCGCCATCATCGACCTGAGGTCTGAGTCAATAACAATAACCTCAGAAAACACTGCTCACGACACCAAGAAACCACGCATTGAATGTGCTGGAAGACCAAGTCACCATTTCGCCTTGCTCCAGCGTCATTTCTGTCGGCATTGAAACACCCGCAGACTGTGACGGCGTCATCGAGGACGACCAGCACCTGCTCCTGAACCGTTAGATTTCTGTTGCAAGAGGTATAGCCGAGCTGCGTCATGGGAAAGTGAACGTAATAGTGACAAACTTCAGCCATGAATACAGGCACCTCAACATTGGTACGACGGTCGCCTACATGAAGGAATTCGTGTACGCCAGTAAGTCTTTCACCCTCTTCGATGCTACCGAACCTGCTTCGACGAATCAAGGTCCCCAACCAGATTTGACGTCAACCCGAACCTTCCGCAGTGCAAGCAAGACCAGCTCAAAGCCCTGCTCCTGCAATTCCAGGACTGCTTCTAGTCATCATCAAAACTTCGACATACCCCAGTCGCGAAACACATCGCATCAAAACAGAAGAAAGTGGCCGACCAATTCGTCAGAATCGGTACCGAGTTTCGACGCGCGAGCGCGAGGCCGTGAAGAAACAAGTCGACGAAATGTTACGCGATGACATAATCCAGCCATCCAAGAGTGCCTGGGCGTCTCCCGTGGTGGTTGGTGAAGAAGAAGGACGGAACCCTACGTTACTGCGTCGACTATCGTCACCTGAACAAAATTATTAACAAAGACGTGTACCCTCTCCCACGGATAGACGACACCCTGGATCGACTCCACAACACGAAGTACTTTTCCTCGATGGCATAGCTCGGCACACTCACTCATGAGTGCACTCACTCACACTCACTCACACTCACTCACACTCATTTGAACGTGGTGAGTATGAGTGAGCACTCATGAGTGTGAGTGGACGTGAGTGTGAACGTGAGTGAGAACTCATGTGTGGGTGGTCGTGAGTATGAACGTGAGTGAGCACTCATGAGTGTGAGTGGACGTGAGTGTGAACGTGAGTGAGTACTCATGAGTGTGAGTGGACGTGAGTGTGAACGTAAGTGAGCGCTCATGAGTGTGAGCGGACGTGAGTGTAACGTGAGTGAGCACTCATGAGGGTGAGTAGGCGTGAGTATGAACGTGAAATGAGCACTCATTTCCAGCTGCTGATAAAGCGTATTTATTTGTCGTTTATATTATTGATTTCTATTCCTTGTGGCTTACCGCCAAATGAAGTTCCTTTATCTTGCCTCTACATATAAGCATGGTTTGCTCATGAGTACCTCGTTTCTGTGTCACCTAAAAAGGTACACGATGATCTGATCTCATCGCAATAGTTGGCACGGCGTGCCAACATGAACACAACAGGACGACGCAAGCGCCCCCTATCAACAGAAGGGGCACGCTGCGGCCAAAAAGAAAGGGTGAATAAAACTGAGCTGGGCGTGGGCAGGTACGGTAGCGCCGCATGTGAAACCAGCACACGTTTTATTGACTGTTGGTGCTGCCTTGGCTTGTGTTGTACATGTACAGGGTGCCCAGATATCTCTAGCCAGAGTTTACTCTATTAGGATGCGACCTAATGCATGTTGACGTCTATTGCATGAAGTAAGACGTACTTTTTTTCTTTACTTCCCAATTGCCTAATTAAGCATTTCAAATTAACTAGCTTTTGAAGCGAGGAAGCTGGGCAAATAATTCCAATGCGAAGCTGTAAATCAGCTTACAAAGCGTCCGATTAGACAGTTTTTCTGCTGCTACAGATGACCGCGAAATACAAAAGAATACCACGTGACAAGCCCGTTTGCGCGCCTTTGCTTGCCGTGATTGCAGAGCGACTTAAGATTCCGCGGGCAAAGCGACCATAGCACTTGGCCGGCTGTGCTGCCTGGACAGGACAGCAACGATGGTGGTGGCTGCGCGATGACAAACATTTTGCTATACTCGGCGACAACTTACCTTGACATTGCGAGTATATTTTTCTTGGAGAACTAAACAGCGCGTTCGCGGCCGCACACTGACCCACTACGTCATGGACGTCATGTTTACTTTCAAAAACGGGTGTGCTGAAAAGCTGGGGCTGTCAAAGAAATAGAAGGAAAAGGAAGGCATTCTCGCAAAGTGAACAATAATTCTATTTTACCTACGACTTGCCCCAACTCTTTGAGTCTCATAATAAATACAGCAGCATTTATTTCAGTGAGGCAGCAGAGAAAACTATCAGTAAACTTAGGGGCTGCTTTTTGGTGCGGTAGCAGGCATGCGCTTCGGTTCTGTCAGAGTTTCCTGTAAATGCACAAGAGGGAACTCCTGCGCTAGTGTCTATGGCCGCTGCAACAAATGGGAATGATGGGTAGTACACGGATTTGTCTAAACTTCGCTCTTTTGGCTCCGTGTGGCGTGGAGCCCCTTTGTCGCATGACAAAGTTCAGCAAACGTTCAGCAGTTTCACTTGACCACCTTAACCTTTTTAGGCTCACCAATTCAAATCGGCTTTCGAAGTTCTCAATGATCTATTGTTTTATCCAAAACAGACGCCAAAACACAACAATACACAAAGCCACAAGTGCGTTCGAAACCGCAAGCACGCAAGATGACAAATCCGTGTACTACCCATTATTCCCATGGTGGCTGAACGATAGCAGCGCCAGGAGTTCCCTCTAGTAAATCTTGTTGGAAACTATGGGTTCTCTATCTTCCACAGTGCTGTCAAGAAGAGTTGTCGCCGAGTATAGCGGCAATATAAGCGATAGCCACTGCATCTGCTCATCGCTGGCATGAACCGTCGCGAGGGACGCATATCGTTTGTACGTGGAAAATAATAATATCTGGGGTTTTACGTCCCAAAACCACGATATGATTATGAGAGACGCCGTAGTGGAGGGCTCCGGCAAATTTCGACCATCTGGCATTCTTTAACGTGCACTGACATCGCACAGTACACTATTCTACCATTTCGCCTTCCATCGAAATGCGACCGCCGCGGCCGGGATCGAACCCGCGACATTCGGGTCGGCAGCCGAGCACCGTCGCCACTGTTCCACCGAGGCGGACTTGTACGTGGAAAGTTAGAGAGCACTGCAATTAGGGCGCGCCTAGGCGCGCAAGCGAGCATGTCACGTGGTATTTCTTTGTATTTCGCGGGCATCTGTGGTAAACAGAAAAACACTAATAATTTACAGTTACTAATTTAAAAACTGTATCATCGGATGTTTTGCGAACCGATCTACACTTTTATGCATAGAATTTTTTTTACTGGCTTCGTTGCTTCAAAAGCGGACTGATTAAACACGTGTAATTAGGCAATTAGGCGCAAAAAAATAGTGTGGCATATCGAATGCACTAGAAAGCAACATGCATTTAGTCCCGTCGTCTGGAGTGCGTCGGCATCATTTCAAACTCTGGCTAAAGATAGCTGGCGCACCCTGTCTAAGAAAGAGGATGGGAACTGCAGCAGTATGGTGGGCAGAGCGACGAATACATAATGGTGAAGCAGCATAATCATTTCGATCGAGCGATAAAGGAAGCGCACGTATCAGGCTCTTTTGGGATGTCAGGACGGTTTATTTATAAAACAAAAGTAAGCGACGGGCCTTAGCGGTTCCTCCAAAGCTAGTCCTTCAGGACTTCATTAAAGTCCTTTGTCTGTCTGTAACTCATACTAGAACAGACGTTCTCGTTTTCTGAATTTTCTGCCACGTAGCCTCTTAGCGGTTAGCAAATCGAGCTATCTTAATTTTTAGTCAGCTGCCAGCTCGTAATAAGATCACGTGCTACGTGACGCCAAACGGGCGAAAAGAGTGTTCCACACTCGCCGCAATGGCAACAGGCGGCGCTGACTGAGGCTCCCACGTTTAAATGCACATATATGCCCTACAAAGTGGACGGTGGGATGACCGCCACCGTAGTTCAGTGGTAGAGCATCGGACGCGTTATTCGAAGGTCGCAGGTTCGGTCCCTGCCGGTGGCAAGTTATCTTTTCGCCCACTTTTCTTTCTTCACATTTACATTAACATTACTTCTAATAACATCCCCTGTACTTTCCTTGGCATCATTGTGTGTTAGTTCTCATTAATATTGTGTTTAACAAAGCAAACGAGCCCTTAAACTTACACCTCTTTACTTCTATGTTAATTTCAGTAAGATACAAACTATGCAATGTAGCAGAGCATGTGAACAGAGAATAACGAAATTAACGACTGTGATTTCAAGGCACGATGTTCCACAACGTATTATCTGGAAACAAGAATTGCGTGTTGCAGAGAACCAACAGGTGCTCGCCGCGGTATGTGAAATTTCTGAGTAGCAGTGTCACGCTTTTGACTGTGTCTCTCAGCCTACAAAAATATCTTGTTGTTGCCGGTTCACGCTATTCAATTTTCATCACAGAGAGACCCATCAAAATAACGGCATGTGCATTGTGTCATGCGAAAACGAAAGCTTCGTTTCGACCTCTGACATCAATTTCGTAAAAGCCTACGCCAAGTGTTGTTTTTGCTGATCGTGCTGGGTGATGAGAAAATTACTTCCGCCTGACAACTGTGCTATGTCGGGAGCACCGTAAAGTCAAGGACAACCATACGAACACACACACATACTCATACACAAACAGATAGCCGCGCACACTGCGTGGTGTCAAGGTATATAACAATCGTTAGAACTCGTGCCATACATAGTACTTGCGCAGAGTTTTCATAATACAAACTTAACATTGACCAAGAACAAGCTTCAATCAATCTACTCATTTTATTAAGCAACTGCAGCGCTCTTCACTGTAAGGGTGAGCATGGAAGTGATGTTCAGCAAGGATTGTTAGTAGCACGTAATAAGGAACACTCAGCTCAGAAGCAACACGAGCACGTAAGCTGGGGTTAGAACGCTTGTGCAACGTGTTATGCCTCTGCCTTTTTGTCTGTGTGTTGCTTCTGCGCTAAATATCATTACCATAGAAAGAGTGGCCATAAACCTGAGTGTTTTTTTAACTACTTCGATTGTATTTAGTCAAAGTGAGTTCCACGCAGCGGGTTACCAATTCGCCACTCTATATGATCGAAAAATAAACGTCAAACAGATTAAAAACAAAGCAAGTGCACCGTCTGTTTAGTACGAAATAGAGCACACGTAAGGCAACCATGGCTTGAATGAGACGGAATTATTTTCACCATCATGGTGAAATAACCAGTGCACTGTCACGAGGTAGACAAGAAAGCACAGTGCTACTAAACTAAATTTGCTACACTTTTACTGGAAAGCGATTTCATATCTGCAGTGACATCATTGCGCATGTCGCTGCCTAAACGATCATTATCATCATCATCAGCCTGTCTACGCCCACTGCAGGGCAAAGGCCTCTCCCAATGTTTCGCCAATCAACCCGGTCCTGTGCTTCTGCTGCCACGTTATACCTGCAAACTTCTTAATCTCATCTACCCACCTAATTTTCTGTCTCCCCCTCACGCGTTTGCCATCTCTTGGAATCCAGTCAGTTACCCTTAATGACTAGCGGTTATCCTGCCGACGTGCTACGTGCCCGGCCCATCTCCATTTCTTCTTCTTGATTTCAACTATGATATCCTTAACCCCCGTTTGTTCCCTGACCCACTCTGCTCTCTTCCTGTCTCTTAGGGTTACACCTATCATTTTCCTTTCCATCGCTCGCTGCGTCGTCCTCAGTTTAAGTTGAACCCTCTTTGTAAGTCTCCAGGTTTCTGCTCCGTAGGTAAGTACCGGTAAGATGCAGCTGTTATATACCTTCCTCTTGAGGGATAGTGGTAGACTAGCATTCATGATTTGATAATGCTTGCCGAATGAGCCCCATCCCATCCTTATTCTTCTAGTTATTTCACTCTCATGCTTCGGCTCCGCGGTTACTACCTGTCCTAAGTAGACGTACTCCTTTACAACTTCCAGTGTCTCGCCACCTATCGCAAAACGCTTTTCTCTGCCAAGATTGTTCCACATTACTTTTGTTTTATGCATATTAATTTTCAGACCTACTCTTCTACTTTCCGTATCCAGTTCAGTAATCAGTAAACGATCATTATCGGCTTCTAAAATCCAATCATTTACCACTATCCATTCAGAGGAAGGTATGTAACAGCTGCATCTTACCGGTACTTACCTACGGAGCACAAACCTGCAGGCTTACAAGGAGGGTTCAACTTTAATTGAGGACGACGCAGCGAGCAATGCAAAGGAAAATGATTGGTGTATTGTTAAGAGACAGGAAGAAAGCAGAGTGGGTAAGGGAACAAACAAGTGATAAGGATATCACAGTTGAAATCAAGAAGAAATCGCCATGTGCTGGGCACGTAGCGCGTAGGCAGTATAACCGCTGGTCATTAAGGGTAACTGACTGGATTCCAAGAGAGAGGAAACACGCGATGGAAAGACAAAAAGTTAGGTTTCCACTTCTTACCTTCATTCAAAGACAGGGCCTCGTTCTGGTAGACTTAATACATTCAGTTAGTATGCGAGGGATTATTGGACAGCTGTCAGCTTGTGATAAGATCACGTGCTACGTGACGCAAACAGGCGGAAAAAACCGTCACACTAGCCGCACTAGCCGTCATCCACTTTCTTTCCACTTTTCTTTCTCCACTTTTCTTCGTCATTTTTCTTCACATTTACATTGCAATTACTAATAACATCTCGTATACTTTCCTTGGCATCAATGACTGTTAATTCTAATTATTGTGTCACATTTCCGGGATATTTACGCCTTTCTGCATTTGTATACTAGAATAACTTAATTAGTGCTGAAATTATTGCTCATTGACCCTCCATTCTACATTTCGTTTCAATTTCAGCTCTTCATCAACCTACGCTTGCCTGGAAAAGGACAGGCATGCCTAATAACACAACTGATATGACGCCACGTCTGAGACCTTTCTGCCAGGTCATCGACGGTGTCAAGCGTTGCCCGCTAATCACGAGAGAACGACTCGACGACATCATGAAATTCGTACCTCTGAAAGGTGACGTGCTGCAGCTCTCGTACCCAAAGGCAGGGTCCCATTGGATTCAGTTCACTGCGCAGACCATCATACATGGAGGCGAATCAGTTGAGAGTTACGACGATTTTACGACAGTGACCTTGCTTTCTAGACTACGTCGGTTTACAGGACTGGGAACGGCCTTCTTCAACGCCATTGGGCCTGTACATGTCCCACGTGCTCCCTCCAAAGGAAAATTTTAATTCGGAAGCAAAGTATATTTACGTAGCTCGAAACCCATGGGACTGCTGTGTCTCCTTCTATCACATGGTGAAGGAGCTCGACATCTACTCCTTCAGAGAGGGATGCTTTGACGATTTCTTTGAGTGCTTCATTGAAGGAGATTTCGGCTATGGCGATTACTTCGAGCACTTGCTCTACGGATACGGACTAAGGAACAGGTCTAACGTGCTGTTTCTCACCTACGAAGAAATGAAGACAGATGGCCGAGGCACGGTGTTGCGCATTGCACGTTTCCTCGGAAAGCACTATGCGAAAGATTTGGAGGAAAAACACTCAGCTACTGCAAAGCTTGCTCGACAAGCTAACAGTGGAACGTACAAGGGGGATCTTGGTGCTCAACCTGGCTGGTCATAAGAACCCAAAGATTGATGCCAAGATCAAGGAGCGCAATCTGACGGCGTCCGAAGGCTTCGAGGGGTGTCCCACTATGCTGCCGTTTGTGAGAAAGGGTGAAATTGGTGGCTGGAAAGACTACTTTAACTCTGTGCAACTACTGCGCATGGAGGAGACTATTGCGCGCAAGACCTCTGGCTCGGACGTAATGGACATCTGGGCTGATATGCGTCAAGAGGCACGCCGCCTGTCCAAGAAGTGAGCTTGTGCTCGCTCCATATATGCGGGTGGAAATAAAATCAATAAGGTAAACTGTGTATGTCTCATTGTCGGGTAAAAAAGGGGTGCAGAATGTCTCGCAACAATTGAATTGCTCTGAAAAGTGACATCCTCGTAGAAGTCTTCATTCTCTGCAGACAAACCAATACCAGCTGTTCAAGCTACTATTGAAAAAAAACATGGTTGATCCCTCCGTCATAGGAATCGGTATAACACGAAAGTGAAACGTGTCCTTACAGAAGTAGTCGAATGTTTACTGCACATTGATATAAGAGAGCTTGCACAATGTCTATTGGTGTGTTGACAGTTATAGCACCCTTTAACGTGCACCGTAAAAAAATTTACACCCTTACGGGTGTAATGCGGGTGTTTGCGTTAAAATCACCCTTATGAACACCCTTATTACACCCTTATTTTCAAAATCTGGGTGTTGGTAAGTAAAACACCCTCGCAACACGCCATTTACACCCTCATCTGAGGGGTGTAATGAACAGGGCTACAAATGTACGAAATTTCTGGGCAGGTTTTGTTTATATATTAAGTGTACATGAACCGTCTTGATACCAGCAAGGCCCGTCCTACTAGCTGCTTGCGGTTCTAGTAACGAATCGAAGTAGGCAGTAACGTAATGCAAGCGAAACACAGTGTTCATTCATAAAGCGCGCGAACTACAAAGACGGAAGACACAACAGGAGCGCCGCTTATCCAATAGGATCAGGGCCAATCCCTGACGTAGATGATGGAATTAGTGTTTCAGCATGTCACTTAGGCGAATACTTTATCATGTTTCAATTTAAAAATACGCTTTACTTTTCCTACGCGCATAATTACAGCACACATTATAGAAGTACTTCTTGAGGGTCTAGATGGTGAAGGACCTGCCCGTGAGCACAGAAAGGGCTGATGCCTTGCGATTCAGCCTAGCCAAAAACAGCGAACCGTGCAACAGGAACTCTTTGTCTGGATTCGGCTCTGCTAAAGCCTTGCCCGCACACCATGCGGTAAAGTTTCCCCATGCAGGTAAATGTACTTTACGCCACTGGGTTCCCCGGTTCAGTTGTGTCCGTGATTGAGACCTTACAGCAGAAGGTATACGGCGCAAGGATAAAAAATAAGGTGACTGCGTATTCGAAAGGCCGACCAGCTTTGCTGCCATATTTACATTATGTGGACCGCAACCTCTAAAAGGTTGCCGGATGGTAAAAGGTGCCCATTGTGTTTTCTGCACCCTATAAGCTCGCCTGCCTTTGCCCACGCATCTGCTGTGCAATAGAGAGTAGAGGTGATTGATCATGAAACGACCTTCAAGGTTCGTTGATTGTGCCATAGGTGTGGTGCACCCATAGGCGTGCGCACGAGGGCGGCAGAGGGGGCGCCCCCCCCCCCCCCCAAGTTACCTAAGAGGGGGGGCGCAAAGTCGGTCCTATACATTCACTTCATAGAGGAGGGGGGCGCTGCAACGAACCTTCGCCCCCCCCCCTGAAGGGGAACCCTGCGCACGCTTATGGGTGCACCACATTCCTCTTACCTGTGGCAAGTCTTACAATGGACAAACAGGTCATTGCGTAAATGACTGGGCACGGAAATATGCGAGAATACATCGAAACAAAGAACGTGCGCACTTAGCAGCACATTGTACTGCCTGCAGTTAAGAAACATGCTTTTGAGATGTAGAAATCATCGCAAGCAATAAAAACCACGTTGCCAGAGAAACTTTCGAGGCGTATCTCATCCAGAGAAGTGGCGACAGTTGCATCACCAAACCGTCTATCTTTGTACACGTCAGAATATTCCTTTCTTGATTATGTCCTTCCAAAATTAAAACAATTATCTCTTGCTCCTGTTTCTTCACCATGGCCGTTGTTCTGCGCA
Organism: Rhipicephalus appendiculatus; assembly: GCA_030522465.1. NCBI lineage: Eukaryota > Metazoa > Arthropoda > Arachnida > Ixodida > Ixodidae > Rhipicephalus > Rhipicephalus appendiculatus. The sequence goes on from JALIZH010002804.1 coordinate 182,412, forward strand.
TGTCACATATGTCATGTGGAATATCTATGCGCATATGTGAAGGCCAATAAATTAGTTCCTATGGGTGCATGTCTTGTTTCTTGTCCGTTGTTTCCAAATTTGCGCCTTCCTTTCAAGTTACTGCACACAGCATTAACGAGAACTACCAAACAGTAACGCTAAGGAAAGTGCACGTAAAAGAGCACCCGGTAGGTCCAAATTTCCGAATCCTCCCACTACGGTGCTCCTCATAATCATATTGTGTTTTTGAAACGTAAACACCACATACAGCTGTTACTACTGTAACTTTAGGCAAATGTTTGAAATAAGGTTTTTTTTGTGTCCTACAAAAGAAGCCTCGTTTTTTAGTAATAGTCATAAATATTTTAGTTACAATGCATTTATTCCGCGAAAAGTTGGCAAAAAAGGCTTGGGATACTGTTGCTGCTGAAACAAAAGAACATTTTCGTGGGGCTACTCCGCGAGTGGCTCCATCAGCACTCCTTAACTCCTGTGTGAGAGAGAAATACTCGCCCATTGTAGAGTATATCGTGCCTAATATCATCCAACAGTTCTAAAAAAATTGACGGCAGATCCACGAGGTGAATGATGATGAGATTGGGCGAAGCTCCTGGAAGTAATCATCGGTTAAACCGTGAAATTTCTTCCGTTAATTCGCCCGATAAAAATGACGTGAAACGATTGATTAAATGTTTTATCAAACTTTTATTGCTGGTTTCCGTTGTCCTTTTATTATGACCGCTGGCTCCATCAGCACTCCTTAACTCCTGTGTGAGAGAGAAATACTCGCCCATTGTAGAGTATATCGTGCCTAATATCATCCAACAGTTCTAAAAAAAATTGACGGCAGATCCACGAGGTGAATGATGATGAGATTGGGCGAAGCTCCTGGAAGTAATCATCGGTTAAACCGTGAAATTTCTTCCGTTAATTCGCCCGATAAAAATGACGTGAAACGATTGATTAAATGTTTTATCAAACTTTTATTGCTGGTTTCCGTTGTCCTTTTATTATGACCGCTTTGTGGTCGGTGAAATGTAAGCTAAGTGGTTCTTGCACTGGTTGCAGCGGATCCTTATCCATACGAGCACACACCGACGGCAACGAGCATCGTCAACTACAAACCTGTATCGCGATATGGTTTTGATTATAAAACCATTGCTTTAGAAAACACCTGGCGTCTTTCGTTAAGCAGCTGGCGTCTTTTCGTTTTGCTTTAGAAACATCTGGCGTCTTTTCGTTTTGCTTTTAGAAAATATCTGGCGTCTTTCGTTGGTTTATTTCATCAATCAACGGCGTTTTGAACAAAATTTTTATTGTTTAATCACGCACAGGAGAAATGCCAATGGCTGCTAATGGGGAGTGAGAGACAGAAGAATTCGGCTTTTAGTTAACGCGCACGCTGCGAATTTTTTATTGTTCAACAACGCACAGAAGAAATCTCCCACCGGCACCACCTTGGAGGTCAAAGCGTAAGACTGGTTACGCACTAAGACTACGACTACGACGAGGGACGAACGGGTGCCGCTTTAAGGAGCTTCGCCCCTAAAACTTTGTCCTGTTGTGGGAGGACACTTCATGGTTGTCCCTTTGTCTAAGGATTATTAAGGCGAAAGCCTTTAATGTCTCATGCTCACGTCCGTCCGGCGTCCGGTGTCCGTCTGTCCGTCCGTCCGTCAGTCCGAGCTCTGGCACGGAGCCAGGTGGCCGCCGGGATGCGCAAACGGACGCCGGTCGCGTCGGACTCTACAGCGCTCGCGCTTTGCTTGCGTAGCGTCGCTGTGCCCAGCGTTTGCAATCATTCTGACCGACGCCGTCTCAATGGACACAGGCGTTCACGGAATACACTTTAGAATTTACAAAGGGTCCGTCAATTTAAGCGCTGGAAGGCGGATGGCGTTTGCACGATGCGCAAGGCGCGAGAAAATACTAACGCATGCGAACGGAGGAACATTAGTCTCGCGTCTCGCTGCGATTCGCGGTAAAAAATTAAAAAAGAAAACACGCACACATTCGGTTTGTGTGTTATCCCACTGAGAGTGTAAAAGAAAAAAAGACATGGTATAGTCAGTCGAATGGCCCCACGCTTTCGCCGTACAGACTTTGGAATGCACAAAGTGTCCTTCAATTTTTTTTATCTCCCTCAGTCCTCTATTCTACTGATGGACAGATATTAGCCCCGAGAACGCATACTGGCGTCGCCGCTGTCGTGGTGATATGACGTCACGGCAAGAACTCGCCGACTCGCCTGCTGTGCCCGTTGTGTGCCCGCATTTTAGCGATACGGTGGTGATTACTCCTCAATTTCGCGATGCAAATCTTTCAAGACACCAGTTGGAAGGTTCCATAACTAGTGAAAGTTATTTAAGCTGTAGAAATTTTTCATAATTTGGCTTAGGATAGGTACACTCCCGTCCGAACGGGAGACTCACGGCGAAAATCGTGATGCAGGACAGGAAGACGTTTGTTGTTTTCACTGCTTACTCCAAAAGATCCGTACTATGAAAATATGCTAAGGAGTTCTAACTTCAAAACAACTAGGCATAGACTTCGGACTTAAAACTTGTGTCCCGAAGTATTCCAAATGATATTCGGACGTTTTCAATTCACTAACTGCGTTGCGGTTTGCCATGAAAGTTACGTCTGCCTCTGTAAAAAAAAAATCTGGGTGATTTGACAGAATGGTGCTTTCCCCAACAGGAGCCTTCACATGAATTTAACATATTCGGAAAATAAACAAAATAATACGTGCGCACACACAACGATTTCAGAAAGGCTGAGATGTCCGTTTACTCGGATCCTATGCACAGATTTTTTCTCAACAGCCACCAGGGATTATGTAGTCGTAAACCCTAATTTGCGGGAAATGCTGGTCCGATCTACTGCCTCGTCATGAAGGGTAATGTTAACTTCAGGTGCGAGCACCGCAGATATCAGATATCAACGTTTGCGAAAGAAACGCCACGGTAGAAATGAACTTTTTCGATGGCGCACTCAGCTAGCGACGTGGCCCGCGTAATAATGAAACATCCACCGCCTCGCGAAGGCGATGACTGCTCTCACAAGTCATGTCTACCTGCAGCTTGATGCTCAAGGGTAATCAACCGAAAGGAAAACCAATTTACGAGGTGGCTACCTAAAGTGGTGCTTACGAGCGTACAGCAGCTATGATGCTGCACGATGACACAATCTGACAACAATAAGAGTTCCCGCACTTAACCTCAACCACAGCTAACCTCAATAGTTTCGGTGAAACGAAGCACCGAAATTATTGCGAGAAAGACATGAATCCAAAGAACATGCTCACTGAGCAAGCACGCGAGAGAAACTGACACAACAGCTGCGGCGGTACTCTAGCTTGAGCGCATTCGAGATATTTTGCGAGAATGTGCGCGCTGCTTGGTACACCGGCAAAAACGCTTTCCGTAGATACGAGGATGCGTCCGATACGTATAACCCCAGTGCAGGCGAAACCCACATATCTCTTAAAATGACCCGTGAACAACTTAACCTAACGATGCAAAAATTTACATCATCTTCCCAAAGGGAACCCTGATGGCATGCGAAGCAGCACCGTTGCGCACGGGTGGCGTCACGGGTTGAACGGCGCTAACGCGGGTGCTGCGGTGAGCGCTGGAAGATTCGTTTGAAGCGATGGCTGGCGTAGGTCTTGTCGTTTCTTCAGAGTGGACACGGGAGCTGGACCGGAGCTGGCGCGCGTTTCGCCTTGACTACCACGGCCTTGTGATCCGTGAAGTGCACGCTGAGAGGTTCCTGCAGACATTCGACGTCGAAGTTGGCAAAGACCAGATCGATGCACGTTCCCCTTATCGTGGTGGGTAGTTTCCGTTCCGCCGACACGCACTTCAGCGAGTGCACGTCACGCATGTAATCGACGAGCCATTCTCCTCCTCCGCTGACGTCAACGTTGAAGTCTCCCGCGACTATAAGAGGCGCGCGTCGACACGCCTCGCCGCAATCAGTCAGCGTCTCCTCGAGACAGCGCTCGAGGCGAGCGCGCGGCAGGCGAGGGAGAGAGTGACATCCCGCTCCCCTCGCAGTGCGCGCTGCTGCGGCGTGACCTACTTGGCACCGCTCCAACACCTGCGGCGAGGGGAGCGCGTTGCGGCGCGTTCGTACGCACGCACGGAGGGAGGGACAGCGTTACACAGCCTAGTCAAAGAGATGCTTCACATCTAATATAGTGTCTTGCGGGTCGAAACCATGACATGGTTATGCGGCAATAATTTTACTGTGTCTAAGTAGAAACATGTTCTTGCTTTCCACCCCCGTCGGCTGCCGAGGCCGGGAATGAAACCCATCCTTAGCAGCGCGACACATACCTGATTTCAATTTTCATACGACCGAGTGCGGGCACCGAAGGCAGAAGCAAAAGTCAACTTTTTTTATTGTTTTACCAGGAACGTTATCGATGCTGTTTTCGTCATTCATCTGTAGCTTCAGACATGCAAAAAGCGAATGCAAACAACGGCACAGTGTACTAAGCGAGCGCATGTTATGTAGGCGCGCAACGGCAGGCATCGAAGACTCCTTTCCGTGACGTCATCCAGGCCTCCCACTAGGGGGCGCCACTCCAACTTCTCGGGGCTAATAGCGCTCCGAGTGCAGTCTCCTTCTCTCAAGCAAATCATTGTAATGACTGGCCAGTGAGGATCCTGACGGCGGTGTTCCAATAAACCCTCCTCACTCACAGCTCGCGCGCACTAAATAAGTAATAAATAACGTGCGGCAGCCCCACTGCTGCGAATCCTCACGAATTGCGTAGCACGGACACACGGCGATCGTCGTTCTTAAAGTCCCCACTGCTCCGTTTACCACAGCGTCGATGAAAGCGAATGTTTGAGATAAGCATGAAGGAGTTACCTCGGCAGGAGTAGCACCTTTTAGGGAGATTCGCAAACTTTGTATGCGACATGTGCGCTACTTTTGCTGGGTTTGTCGCCTGCCTGATTATCACAGCCGTTGATATACGAGTCGTCTGCAGCGAGTTCGGTCAGGTTGTTTCCCCCATGAAACGTACCAACGCACATAGGCGTGCGCAGGGTTCCCCTTCAGGGGGGCGACGGCTCGTCGCAGCGCCCCCTTCCCTATTAAGTCAATGTATGGGGTAGACTTTGCGCCCCCCTTCTAAGGTGTCTAGGGGGGGGGGGGCACTGCCCCCCCCTCGTGCGCACGCCTATGCCAACGCAGATCCTGCGAAGCACAAGCTTGCTTGGTGATGCGGTGGCGCCCTCTCTTGCGCGTCGACGGAGTCAACAGCATCTTTCCGAAAGGTGTTAGTGATTTCGAGTTAATTATTGCAATTCTTTCTTGGTTATTTTTGTCAGTTATATTATTTAAACCCTGTTAGTCCATTTTAACCCGAGTTTGAGCAGTGCTAGCCTTGTTATTGGCCTGTATTGAGCACTTTACTGGGACCATAATCACGCCACATGAGACGTACGGCTAGACGACAAGCCAGGCTCTTAAGGTACTCCGCACCTAAGACAAAAGGAAATTATCTTTCCGGCTGTGGGGTTAAAACAAGGGGCTCCTCGGTCTCAAAAGCGAGCGCCTTGAACATTAGGTCACGTGCCCATGCTTGCCCATTGTGAACTAAAGCAGATGAATGCATCGGACCGGCGATGCAGAAAACAGGGCGATTGAGAAGCAGCACACCTGATAAGGGTGATTCATTGAAATATTTCGTGTTGCCAGACTAAGAGCAATGTACTGGACAACGCGTAAGGGTCGATATCGCGAATGACACATTTTGAGAAAAACTCCCACTTCAAGAAAATTGAATGTCTTACTCGCATTTCCGTGATCCCGTGACAGTGTTTTCGTTGTGCCGTTATAGAGGCTGACGAACGCTGGAAAGTGCATACAAGACGTGATGCCGATTCAGCACGAAAACGGCGTTCCTGGGACGGCCGCTACACATATTAGACACTTTTAGTTTAGCGTACGTAACGAGCCTACGTACGCAGCATGGCTACGGGAGAGAAGTGCGCATGCGCAGTACGTAACGTATCTATTTCGCGGATGCGTGCGTACGCCCGAAAAAAAAATCCGGCGCACGCAAACGTAACGAGACGTAGCGCTAGCTACGTGACACTATCGTGAGATCTCGAATGAAAGAGCAGCCATATTGCAAGATGGCACAGGAACGTAAAAATGTGGATCCGATGATTCAGCTTGACTCGGATGCCAGTGGCCGTTATAACGGCCGGTACCGCAGGATGGCGCTAAGAAGCACTCGAAAGCTGTTTCATTTCACATATGATACGTCTAGTTGGACCAAACGCATCCCGGTAGGTCGATACGGTAAACTAAAAGTGTTGCTGAGCGCTTCGCTTGCAGCGTACGCATCGTATCGTGCTGCGTACGTAGGCTTGTTGCGTACGCCCAACTAAAAGTGTCTATTAAAACTGAACGTCTACGTTTGGAGGGAGCATTGCGCAATTCGAACGAACGAACGAGAGAAAGAAAGAAAGAAAGAAGGAACGAACGAACGAAGGAAAGAACGAAAGAAAGAAAGAAAAGTACGTAAAGCACGCACACGCAATGCTTCGCTTGTCCCCATATATCCGATAAGGCAAGGGTTCCTGAATTGATTATGAATCCGTGAACGTCAATGCTTCTCAGATTGTGCTCAGCAGCACAAGCTACAGCTGTCTATCTTGTTCGCGGCAGAAAGGCCCGCGTTGTTGAGCTGCCAACCAGATTTCCAGCCTTCGTGAAGCCCTCAAGTCCTGTTCACTACGCGCGATGCTGACGGTGCCTCGCTGTCCGGTCTAGACGCCTTCCTCGATTACCTTGTGGTGTCCACGCACAAGCTTACTTTGCCATGGATGGTCACGTGCGCCGGTGAGTGCCGCCTAGCCACTGCCGCCTTTCTTCTAATCACGAAGCTGCACGCGTCATCGTCCGCAGAATCCGCGATCGCGAGCAACTTCGTCTACAGCATATCGATAAACTTTATCTATTACGACCATGCACTTGTTCAAGAAGAATTCATTGATGGGCTAGTTGGTACATGGCTTGATATATACTGAGTATTTGCAGCGCTAAGAAACGATGACAAAAGAGACACAAACAACACAGACTTGCGCTGACTTCCAGTCTGAGTATTTGCAGCGCTAAAAAACGAGGACAAAGGAGGCATAAACAACACAGACTTGCGCTTACTTCCTGTTGGAAGTCAGCGCAAGTCTGTGTTGTTTGTGTCTCTTTTGTCCTCGTTTTTTAGCGCTGCAAATACTCAGTATATATCAAGCCGCGCACTTGTATTAACGATGCATTTAACGGTGACGTAGATCACCGCTGTAAGTCATGGAAATCCGACAACGGAACCAAGAGCTGAGGATTAGGCGACTTGTTATATATGTCACTCGCAGATTGGTACTGTTTGGTACAAATTGGCACAAATTCGCAGAGCCGAGCTGACAAACATAAAAAAACCGAGCGCTCACCTCAGCGCACGTGGTTTTTTTTATCCTTTCCTGATTACGTATTTCAGTTTGAGAACTACAAAGGTGAGCACATTTGAGGAAACCTTCGGTCTAGCCTAATATGTATTTCCTTTGACTGTTCCTTGAATTTAAAACGTAGAAATTTATTCCAGTCTATTTTCTCGCCTTTTTAGATTTCTTCTTGATGTTTCTTCTCAGCAAATACCTTTGAATTGAAACGGCAGTCAATTCGAAACCCACCATTACGTCAGTTTCCGTAGCTGATATGCCGATAGACACCTCCAGTTCTCATCATTCAGCCAACCGATCAACCGCTTACTTCGATTGCGTGTTTAAACGCCGCATGACAAAATCGCCGATTAATCAGGGCTGGGGCCTCATGAATACACTACTTTAGGTTTGCCTTGACTTGTAACGTGTACTACTATCCCTAAAGAGACACGTTATAACCCACTGCCGAGACAAATATGTTGTCCTCCGAGAGTAGTGGAACCAAAAAGAGTGTTAACGCATCTCTTCAAAGAGAGTCTTATACGTGGCTAATCAGAACTCACAGAATAGAGTAGCGCGTATTCTTTTTTTTTTTTTTTTAGAGTGAAGTACAATTCAATAAAACGATAATAGTGGCAGCGATCCACTAATTCCTATTTATTTATTTCTTTATAATTCACGCCCGACATCTAGCACATAGCGGACGCCAGCAAAGGCTGCATTTGGGGCGCCTGTAAACAATGTGGCAAACGTCGTTTCAAGAATTGCAGCAGTGAAAGGCAAAACGGGCTACGCGTTCGTGTGCGACTAGCAAGTGAGCAAAGCGAACTCTGGACAAGGAATGCTTCAAGGCCATGGGAAATTGAAGAAGTGTGGTTAGGAATATTAATTTACATTACCAACGCTAGATCGAGAATTAAAAAACAGCGCGAGTTTGAATTGTCGTGGCTGCTATGAAAATAAGAGTTAGAAATAGTTCTATGTTCTTTGAACCCGCAAGGTTCGTAGAACATAGAATTATTTGTGAAGGGCGGCATTGTAAATGTGAATTTCACATACAAAACACCGTTCGACATGGCTGTTACATACGTTGTACTAAGTGTAGACACATCATTGGCTCGAATTGCATGGGACGCAAAGGGTATAAAAAAAATATCATAGATGAAAATAAGCCTAGAGAAATATTGTTGGTGTAATGCAGATGAAAATAAGCCTAGAGAAATATTGTTGGTGTAATGCGTGCCTAAGCAATACAAGTTCCCATTGTGTTTCTGCAATACATGTGCATGACAGACATTGGTTTCAGTCAGTTAAGTGATAAGAATTTCATATTCTCGATTAAATGTTTCTTCCATAAACGGAAGATAGTTCGTACATAAGAACTTCCCATAATTTACAAGTCAGGGGAAAGCTATCAAATTAACGAAAATGAGAATTTCGTTGAATGTCAGTCTTGTGGGCAGCATGATCAGCACAGGTTATTCTGAATGTCTTTGGTTATAAGATTTAGGACTTGTTAGGTTTATCTGCGAAGGGCAATTCATTGTTCTATCTTTGTAGCTAATTGCACTGCAGCTCGTCTTTTGTGTTGTAAAGATGTGATAAGCATTTTTTTTAATTTTTGGTAACAAGTGCATAAGACCAGGCTATGCTTTCCCTCTCTCTTTTCTGTTTTTTCTTTGTATCTCTTTCTCTGTCTCTTTCTTTGTCATTCTTACGTTCCCTCTTTCTGTCATTTTAGGGGCGAAGCTCCTAAGGGTGTAAGTCTGTCCCTCCTCTGTAGTTGTTGTAGTAGTAGTAGTATAGGTAGGTAGGTAGATAGCCACGTATAGTGGAATGTACCCACTCCACGTGATAAAGATGACGATGACGCAGTATAGTGGAATGTACCCGCTACACGTGATAACGATGACGATGACGCTGATGACCATGAAGTATAAGCGCGTTCCAGACCACACATTCTCTTTCTGCCATGGATGAAATCGATCGAGCTTCGCCCACTCATCATCATTCACTTCGTGGATATGGCGTGATTTTTCTCTTTCTCTTTCTCCGTTTTCTCCTCTTTCTCTCTATCTTTTTCTCGTACTCTCGCCTATATCAAAGCAATCGCACGGTTCCCGTAAATTCTTGTTCTGCTAGCGTGCCCGGATAGCTGACTGTTATCGACGCTTTCCTTTTTCCCCTCGTCCTCTCCACTTCTCTTCTCTCCTCCTACTTCCCTTCCTCCAATGCGTTGCTAGGCGACGCGACATTTTATATGACGTAGAAGCCGTTCATGATGATGGTTCTTTCCTGTAACTTTCATGGGGCTCTGGCGAGCTTAAAAATGGCGCCTGGCACTATTGCGGGACTCCTGGTTTATTCACGAATGAAGTGCGTTTAATGGTTCGTTGAGACCTTTCTTTGCCAATGCGGCTTGCTCAGAGGCGACTGACCCACCGATTTCTGCAAATGCGGAACGGTTTCACCTCACCGTTAGGGACACTGTTGACGACCGGGAACTGAAGCAAGTATATAATGTACTAAAGGTGTTAAGATATCACCCGACCAGTGATCGAACAGTCATCACCGCAGCGTTCTCTGGTCGGTAGGTGGCAGGTTCGAATTCAGCTGTAAGATGCTGTAGAGGCGTGATGTCGTAGTCATCGTCTTCACACGCGAGCTGATCGAAATAAGCCTGCCGCCGGGTGGACTGTGGCGTGTGACCCTGGTTGGTTGAAAGAATCTTGTTAAAAGCAGGATGAGAGTCATGCCAGTCGGTGTCACGACTCGTTCGCGCCGCCGGACCTTGCAGGAGAGGAGGAAAGGTAGCAGACGACGGGGGGGAATGACCGTCTGCGGACAGATGGCCACAGCCCACTTCCTCGTTTTATTTTACATAAGTAGCTCTGTATTGAATCATTTATTTGTAGCATGAACACCGAGTGACGCTGCTGTTCCTTTTCCAAGCACTTCCATACAAGCACTTACTTTCTGTATCCACAACATTCAGAAAATGAAAATAAAAAAGGCACAGTTTCACTGCAAGGGGGAAGCAATGAATGCGATAGCAACAAATTGTAATGTTCTACGAAGTGAGGCTGGCAGCTAACCCTTTTGGATCCGATCTTACGCAACTCTACAAAACGCTCCAGGGACACTTTTCGCACAGTCTCATCACGCAGAGAGCGCAGCACCTAGAACGGTAAACGAGACGCCCCTGATGGCTGCCGAGATAGCGAGACAGCTTGCGCGCCAGCGATGGTGACCGCGCCCGTAAAATCAAAGTTCACAGTTGCTGCTCGAGGACGCCGCCTCCTGCCTCGCGTCTTTTCATGCTCGTGTAAGACAGGTGGGGCGTTCCTTCTCTACTTGAGCATTTGTCGGCCAATCTAACAGGCGGGGGGGATCTCATCGCAAGCGCCCCGCAGCGACGGAGATGGGCCGGCTCGTTTGATCTCTGCTTCAGCCGCGTTAGTCACCCCGGCTCGCGCGCTATTAGGAGCGGGATGAGAGTTATGCCGGTTTCTTTACGTTACCGTGTTTCAACGTTAAAGAGTTTGAACATTAAAAATTCAACATTAAAGAGTTGGCTAGGAGAGAAATTTGTCCCTTGAATATTGAAGAAAAATCTGTTTTTTCGAAAGAGCGAAGCTGTAAATGCGATAGCGCATGTCGTAATGTTATAACAAACTAAGGCTAGCAGTTAACTCTTTTTCATCCGATCTCGCGAAACTGTAAAACGCTGGTGTATAGGAATGCGGCCACTCCCGGGAACGAAGCGGTCTTCGTGAAGTTTGCAGTATCAGTGGTCACAGAACGAGGCGGTGAGATCATAGCTCATAGAAGTGTACACCAGCCGTTTGCTGATGCCTGCCGAGATAGCGAGCGCGAGCGCGCCCTTATAGTTAAAGTTCACAGTTGCGGCTGGGGCAGGCCCGTAGCCAGGGAGGGGGAGGGGGGGGCTAGCCCCATCCCCACCCCCCCGAAATTCGGATGGATGGGGTGTTTTACCGAAGAAAAAAATAATGAAAATAGGTATTTTTCAAGGCCTTCAACAAGTGGCCCCTCCCCGAAAAAAATTCCTGGCTACGGGCCTGGCAGTGCACTTAGTTGGGCCAGTTGGTTCTGCATGTCGATGCAGAACCAACTCGCAGAGGGGCCTGGGCTGGAGCCACGCAGCCCCTCTACCCCGGCATTCCTTTATACTCCTTCGTCCAGCGAAATCCGGATAGGTCGGTTTCTTTCTGATTGAGAAGCAATCGACGGCGGGACTCGCATGCGGAGTGGTGTTACTGCATGTGCCCTCTGTGCTATGGAGATGGGCAGGTTGTTTCATCTATGCTTCAGCCGCGTTCCTCGCTAGCGCTCGCGAGCTTTCACTGGCGGGTACAGCATACGATGCGCGTACATAAGTTATCAATTTGAACTTCATACAGGAACATGATGGTGACGATGAAAACCTGTACAGTGTCCAAATAATTGTAACCGCAATAAAAAAAATATATACAGAAACCGTGTAAACGGGCTGGCCTTTTTTTCTCGAGAGCTACATCGTATTCGCTCTAAAAGTTTGACCGTTGGAAGAATAAAATACTCTTGCATCTCTTCCATTGGTTTCGTTCTCGCCTTCACTGCAATTCTTACTGACGACATCACCTCTACAACTATTTCTTCATATAGCACATGTTAAGCTAAGCGTTAAGCCTGTCAGGATTTCGAGCTTGTCGGCTACAATATTATTAGTGCTTGCGCAATCAGAAACTCATAAACTGGAGCGAAATCAGTTCATCGCGCACGATAATTATGCGAGGTGAGGAAGAGCCGGTGGGCGAATGCATGGCAAAGCAGGGTAGGAAACAATTCCCAACTGATATTTCTCGTATATGGACCAATGGAACAGTATGCGCTGTAATGATGTCGCGTGAATCACCGTTCTGGCGTCACGAAGAACGCCAGAAAAACTTCAAATGCCAAGAGAGAATAACGCGCTCAATCTTGTACATTCAGAGGCTGTTTTGGGGCCCTTATAAATACAGGGTGCGCAAACACGGACACAAGAGAGTAGTCAAGACACTGCAAACGTCGCTAACTGAGAAATCATGCAGTGGCGGAAAAGAAGGTAAAAAAATTGAGGCAGCTTCGTACTACTAGTGCCAAACATGAAGGACGTGCGGAACAGCCTTCTTCGTTTCTCTTCAATTTTCTTTTTATTGCGATAGCAATTATATGGACACTCTCGGCTGGTTTTCGCCGTCGGCGTCGCCGCCGCCGTTGGCCGCCGCCGGTGTCCGCCGCCGTCATTTGCGTATATGTATATGTGTATATATAACCGGGCCCCGCCCGTCGTTCGTGAGCGTGAAAAGACGCAAGGAGGGGGGGGGGGGTCCCTCGAGCGACCTTGCGATTTTACGAGCGCGGGCGCGCGCGTTATCTCCCTTTCTCGGCGGCCGACTGCGGGGGGCGACCTTCGATTTTACGAGCGCGGGCGCGCGCGTTAATCTCCCCTTCTCGGCGGCCGACAGCGGGGGGCCGGTGTACCCTTCTACGTGCTGCGCTCTCAACGCGAAGAGAATGCGGTGAGCAGTGTTTCCCTGGAGCGGCCGCATGCTCTTAAACCAGCGTTTTCTAGAGTTGCGTGAGATCGGATCCAAAAAGAGTTAGCTGCCAGCCTCACTTCGTATAACATTACAAATTTTTGCTATCGCATTCATTGCTTCACCCTTGCGGTGAAACTGTGACTTTTTTTCTTTCTTCCTCACTGTCTTTTACTCTGTTTCCGTTTTTTTTCTGTCTTTTTTTCTGTCTTTATTTCTATTTATTTCTTTCTCCCTCTTTATCTATCTCTTTCTCTTTCCTGCTCTTTCTATTTCTCCTATTTTTTTCCTTCTCCATGTTTTTATTTTGCAGTTGAAAGAAAGGAAGAAAGAAAGAAAGAAAGAAAGAAAGAAAGAAAGAAAGAAAGAAAGAAAGAAAGAAGTGCGCTGACAGTGCGCGTAAAACACTGGATGGTAAAAAAAATATCGTCGTTTCAAATCGTAAACCCCACATAATACTATTACTATCATAGTCATAGGCAGGTGTTTAAAAAAAAGGTTTCGCGTTTCATACGAAGAATGGCTTGGTTGTTTGTAATAGCCGGGAAATCTTTTTGGTTTCAACGTACCTATTCAGCAAAAAGTTGTCAAAGAAGCTTGGGCTACAGTTGCTGCAGAAATGAATGAACACTCTGGTGAAGTTCTTGTCGAACTGGCACTGTGAGTAATGTAATCTTTAGCTTTACGCGCATTCCCCCACTGGGATGGCTTCCTGCTCTCCCGCTCTGGAGTACAAAGTACTCTGAATCGTTAACCACTTTCAAATGCGAATGCATTTCATAGTCGGGCTATGTCAGGCATCCGGCGTTGGCGTTGTGCGGCGTTGGCGTTGTGCGGCGTTGTCCGCGGAGGAGGAGGAGGATAGGTTGAGGAGGTGTGCGCGCCGGCAGGTGTTAGATGTGAAGCATCTTATGGCGAAGCTTAATCCGGTGGTTGTGGTGTGCGGCGTGACCACCCTTACTGCGCATGCGCAGACCCTTTCAAAAAATAAAAATAAAAAACCTCCTCTTTCCCTCTCTCTCCTCTAGGCATCCCTCCCCGCGGCAACCACACCCTCACTGCGCATGCGCCTCCCCTCCTCTCTCCCCTGCTACGCTCCGCCCTCTCTCCTCTAGGCATCCCTGCCCGCGCCGTCCACACTCCCACTGCGCATGCGCGTCCCACCTCTCTTCTCCTCTCCTACGCTCCCCCCTCTCTTCTCTAGGCATCTCTGCCCGCAGCGTCCACACTCCCACTGCGCATGCGCGCCCCCCTCTCTCTCTCCTCTCCTACGCTCCCCCCCCCCCTCTCCCTCTCTCGCCTCGCGACGCCGACACAGGCAGCGTCTGCTAGCGAGTTTCATGGTTGAAAAAACCGACTGCTCGCGCTGCACAACCGTTCACTGGCCACCCCATATATATGGCAATGAATCTTGACCTCCAAGGTGGTGCCGGTGGGAGATTTCTCCTGTGCGTTGTTGAACAATAAGAATTCGCAGCGTGCGCGTTAACTAAAAGCGGACTGCGGCGGAGCTCGGCGGAGCTATATATGAAAAAAAAATTAAAAAATAAATAAAAAAATTAAAAAAAAAACAAGAAAAAGCAAAAAAAAGGCACTGCGCCTTGCTCCCGACCGGGCTGCAGAAATCAGGCGCCTTTTCCTTCTTCGAACCACAACCACCATATATAAATGGAGTGAAGCGCGCGCGAACGCATTTCCTCACGATTCCCTTCGGGGAGGTGGGCGCATTTTTTTTCTAACAAATAAAGAGTCACAGTTTCGCGCCGAATCAATCAATGCGAGAGCAAGGAATTGGAATGTCACAGGAAGAACGGCAAGCAACTTGAAACTTGCTGCACGCTGCTCAAACTCAAAGAAGAACGCACAGGTATACACAGGACGAACGCTAAGTGTCACAGTTGTTACTTCAACTACTTTGGATCTCCTAGCAGGCTATTCACTCCTTTCGCCAATGCGGCCGCTGCAGCGAGCAAAGTGTCCTTCGTGTGGTCTATATCTTGAACGCAGACTTCGCGGTGAGAGCACAAGACGCAAAAACTCCTCAAGTGATAAGCGCGCGAGCACAAGCGACCATGCCCTGTATGTCAAAGTCGAAGGCTCACATTCCCGACTCCTGCGAAACACTACAAAGCTTTAGAATTGGGAACCCAAGAAATTGGCAGTGGTACGTGAAGCCACGGCTCGCGTTCCCTCCTGGCGTCGATTCTGATCACTAAAATAAAACTTCGTTTGACTCTAGTTGGGACATATTCCTGAGGCTAAAATTACGGCGCAAACGCACTTGTTTGTCCTTCTTACTTCTTCTTTACTTGTTTGTCCCTGCACCCATCTGAATGTGATTTCGTGTCTTCGCGTATCTAGTACACTATCATCCTTGCTACACGTTTGGTTTAGAGCTATTGTGTGCGCATGTGTGCTAACTTAGCCTAGCGGCTTATATATGCATATATACAAGATGCGTTGAAATAGATGGTGTCACGTTGAAATAAATGCAGTAACTCTACTTACGCGTACACTTTTACTGGGGCTTATAGATTTTCTTGTTGACTGCGATTATCCACTCCATGGCGGGAGAGCTCGGCGTTTTTCGTTCTGTGCAATCTGAAAACACCGCACCGCCATGATTCCCGCGTCGTGTTGTGATCTTCACAGCCAGTGCTGAGTTATATCTTCATGAGTTATATCTTCATGTTAGACCAGCCGTCGAATACTCAAGCAGAGAGGAAACGCCCTGCACGTCTTTCGCGAGCGTGCAAAGACGCGACAGGGGGGGGGGGGGGGGGGGGTCCATCGAGCAACTTTTCATTTTACAAGTGCGGTCGTCGCTGGCGCGCTTGTTATCTCGCTATCTCGGCAGCCGACAGCGGTCGGCCGGTATACCCTTCTACGTGCTGCGCTCCCAACGCGAAGAGAATGCGTGAAGAGTCCCTGGAGCGGCTGTATTCTCTTAAAACCAGCGTTTTGTAGAGTTGCGTGAGACCTGATCCAGAAGAGTTAGCTGCCAGCCTTACTTCGTATAACATTACAATTTGTTGCTATCGCATTCATTGCTTCACCCTTAGCGGTGAAACTGTGACTTTTTAAAGTCCCAGAGACGCCGCTTGTCATGTTAACTTGGCGCAACAGATACACGCCTTGGCAGTTCAGAACAAAACGGCGTCTGGGTGTGAGAGTATGCCGCCGGGAGCCAAGTCGCCTGGGTGCGAGATAGGCGTGCTCTGGTGGTGGTGGTGGTGGTGGTTCTGGCGGTTGTGGTGTTGCAACAGGCGGGGTTAGCCTGGCCTAAATGGCCGGTAATTGTTCCAACTGAGCATCTCCTGAATTATAGGTGTCCGTCACCAAATGTCACACAGCCCAGTGTCTTGCAGGAAAGCCATGAGAATCCGTTGCATGCTCCTTCTCGTTGCCGTCTCTTCTGTAGCATGGGGAGTCAAGTGGCCACTGTCGAATTAACACACTCGTGGGTGTCCTTCTTTCAGCATGGCTAAGAAAGCAACAGCAGGAGGAGATAGCCAGGCCGCTAATAGGCCAGAAAGGAGGGATGCCTCCTATTGGCCGGGTCGAATCGCGTACAGCCAGCTTCTCCCTTTGGCGGTGAACACCTTAGAAAGCAAATTAGAAAAAAAAACTTCCCCATCTCCCGCTAATGGGTAACTATGTGTGGATGCGAAGCAGCGGGGAGATAATTAGCTGGAGCGGGAGGAATATCGCCGCTCTCGTTTGACGGCAGTGGTCCGGGCGCTGCACAGGAGAGAGAATGAGGCACGCGCGCTCCGTCATTTTCATACCGCGGAACTACCGTGGCGCCCCCCATCGGGGTATGCAGCTGTCGAACCACCTGTCGTGCGCTCCGCTCCGTAGAGGATTCCTAGAGGAGAGGACGGGGGGGGGACCGTAGGAGAGGAGAGAGGAAACGTGCATGCGCTGTGGGACGCGGAAGCCGCTCCGGAGAGTAGAGGATTCCTAGAGGAGAGAGGGGGGATAGGACGCGCATGTGCTGTGGGGATGTGGGACACGGGCGCTGCTCCGTAGAGTAGATGATTGCTAGAGGAGAGAAAGGGAGTGAGTGTAGGAGAGGATAGGGGGGAGGGGACGCGCATGCGCTGTGGGGGTGTAGGACGCGGGCGCCGCTCCGTAGAGTATTCCTAGAGGAGAGGAAGGGGGGTGAGCGTAGGAGAAGAGAGAGGGGGGGAGGAGACACGCATGCGCTGTGGTGGTGTGGGACGCGGGAAGGAGGGACGGACTAAGCCCAACCCCAAACACAGGCAAGCAAGATCAAGGAATGGAGTCAACCTGGGCGACACACGCCACCTGCCTAGCCATTGCTAAGCACCCTCTCTGTGCTCTCGGCCATGACTCTGGTGACTGTAGTGGTGGTTGACGGCTTTATATTGTTCTACGATGTTCTGGTTCGCATAGTCGGTGCTTCCCTACTTCATGAAAGTGGCCGGACGCGGGACGGACATAGCTCCGAGCATAAGATGCTTCGCATCTAAATATTCCCCATCTCCCGCTAAAGGGAACCATGTGTGGATGCGAAGCAGCGGGGAGATAATTAGCTTGAGCGGGAGGAACGTCGCCGTTCTCATTTCACGGCAGTGGTCATCGCGGTGCTGCACAGGAGAGAGAATGAGGCGCGCGCGCTCCGTCATTTTCATACCTGCGGAACTACCGTGGCGCCCCCCAGCGTAGTATGCAGCTGTCACACCACCTGTCGTTCGCGCCGCTCCGTAGAGGATTCTTGGAGGAAAGGACGGGGGGGGGACCGTAGGAGAGGAGAGAGAGGGGGAAGGAGACGCGCATGCGCTGTGGGACGCGGGAGCCGCTCCGTAGAGTAGAGGATTCTTAGAGGAGAGAGGGAGAGAGGACGCGCATGCGCTGTGTGGGGATGTGGGACGTGGGCGCCGCTCCGTAGAGTAGATGATTCCTAGAGTAGAGGAAGGGGGGTGAGCGTAGGAGAGAGAGGGGGGAGGGGACGCGCATGCGCTGTGGGACGCGGGAAGGAGGGATGGACTAAGCCCCCCTCCAAACACATGCAAGCAAGATTAAGGAATGGGGTCAACCTGGGCGACAGACACCACCTGCCTAGCCATTGCTAAGCAGCCTCTCTGTGCTCTCGGCCATGACTCAAGGAATGGGGTCAACCTGGGCGACAGACACCACCTGCCTAGCCATTGCTAAGCAGCCTCTCTGTGCTCTCGGCCATGACTCTGATGACTGTACGTGTTAGGGTAGACGGCCTTCATATTACTACAGTGTTCTGGTTCGCATAATGGGTGCTTCCCCTACTTCATGAAAGTGGCCGGACGCGGGACGCCGGGACGCGGGACGCGGGACGCCGAGCATAAGATGCTTCGCATCTAAAACATAAGTGGCACGCACATCACATTTTGCTTCCATCTTTTACTACTCAATATCTTTTCCTCTGACGGTTCTCTGCGATTTTTGCATTTGCCAACTACTAGCGCCATGTCAGTGCGGGGGCGTATGCTGACCGACGCGTCCCACTTCATCGGTGCTGGCGGATATTTTCCGGAAGTTTGTTTACCCAGAGAAAGGGGCTGAACCCTTTAAATTTCTGAACACTGTTAGCCCGCAACATGAGAGAGAGAGAGGCAAAGGAAAGGCAGGGAGGTTAACCAGGTTATACCCAAATAATGGCCTGAATAATGGTCTCAAAGTGCACCCGAAACTTAAACTTGAGGCTAAATAGTGTTCATGTAGGCGCCGGATTTGAACATATGCAGTTATAGGCAGTTAAAGGCATTAAGGCACAAACGCTGAAATAGACATGTATATGAAATATAAAAACACCATAAAAGCCCTTCTTTAGCTATAATTCATACTGAATGAAATTGGTGTGGTAAGAACGCAAGGAAGAAAATAAGCATTTGGCTAAAATTCGGTCTCTACTCATAAGTACTCATAAGTAAAATTCGGTCTCTACTCATAAGTGACTTGGTGGCACCGACCAGAGGACGATGCTCATCCCTACTTTTTTCGTGGTGCACGTTTCGCTGTGCTTTCACTGCCATGGCTTCACTACGAGTACGACCACGAGCGCACCCGTGAATGGAACCAAGCTGATGATAACAACGATAAAAACGAGAAGCGGACAGCGAGCGTGGCCAACGATCGGGGATATCACATGCCAACAACGTAGCTACTGCGTCACCGGAACGATCACGGACTCAGCTACATAAACCCAGCTCGAACGGCAGGACACTTCAGTGGACTTGGTGGCACCGACCAGAGGACGATGCTCATCCCTACTTTTTTCGTGGTGCAGGTTGGTGCTAACATCCCTGTTTACTCTATACGAGACGATGATGTAACTCTATTGGTGCTGCCAAGTCCACATTTTTTTACCCTTATGTTTCACGAGTGCTATAATGTGGTTAGGATGCTCTTACTAACATCCGGCGATGTTGAACTTAACCCAGGTCTCCACTCAGACTCGGACTCTGATACTCACTCCAGCAACAAACTTCTGAAAAAGATCCTTAAAGAGCAGGCAAAAACAAACAAAACGTTAAAAGACATGGTCAGCAACGTGAGAAAGGTAGAAACAACTGTTGATAATATGGAGACCAGACTAACTGCAATTGAAAATGAAATGGCACGATTCAAAAAACACGAGGAAAGAATAGCCACGTTGGAAAAAACCCACGTCGACACGGAAAAACAAATTCTTGAACTAACTATGAAGCTTGATGACTTAGAGAATAGGAGTCGACGCAACAACTTAGTCATTTACGGTATCGCGGAGGAGCAAGAGGAGGATATGAAATCACTTGAACACACAGTGGCACAAAATATCTTTAAGGAAATATTGGGACTTGAAATTAAATCCGTCGAACGTGTCCACAGGATAGGCACCCGAAGCGGTGATCGAACCCGCCCGGTCGTTATCCGGCTCTTTGACTGTTCTGAGAAATCTAAAATTCTTTCCAGCTGCTCGAAACTCAAAGGCTCTTCCTTTTCTATTTCCGAGGATTTTTCGAAAAGAGTGAGGGAACTGAGAGCACGATTATGGCAGTCTTCCGCAAGCGACAGAGCAAGAGGCGCTAAAGTAAAGTTAACATTTGACAAGCTAAAAGTTGACGGAAAATTATTTGCTTGGGATCCGATAAAAAATGCAAGGATTGAACTGAAGCAAAACGTCCGATCCACTCGGACTGCCCGCACCACTTCATCCACGCGCGGAGGACGCAACAAAAATAACACGAACTGACAGCACGTAACAAAAACGATCAGAGTTCTTTCTTTGAATGCTCGGAGCGTTGTCAATAAGTTTAGCCAATTAGAAAAATTAATCTTGTCGCACCAACCCCACATATTAGTGATAACTGAAACGTGGCTGCATTCAGGAGTGCGGGATTCTGAAATAGTTCCCCCCTTCATACAGGCTGTTTCGTAAAGACAGAGGATCAAGAGGAGGAGGGGTAGCAGTAGCAATTAAAACAAATCTAAAATGTTCAGTGTTAGACGATATTCCGGACCACGAAAGCTTATGGTGCAAAATCACGTACTGCGATAAGAGCATAATTTTGGGGGGGCGTGTACAGACCCCCGAATTCCGAGGCGGAATATCTTGAAAAGATGCACGACTATCTTTCGAAACACACCAATTCAAGGTCTAAAATTATCGTCGCGGGGATTTCAATTTACCTGGGATCAACTGGAATACTCTTTCACATGACGGTCGGGAAGCACGAAGTTCGGATTCACTACTGTACACCGCGTTTAGTTTCTCATTGGATCAGTTAGTGACTGAAGATACCCGAATAAGTTCCTTTTCATCATCGCTCCTTGACTTAATCTTTGCAAGCAGTACGCTACACGGATGCACTGTGTCTCTAGAAAACGGCATTTCAGATCACAAATCTATCGTCTTATCGTGTCCCCTACCAACAGCCCGTGGCCACAAAAAGCCATTGCCCATGTTAGTTAAAAATTATGCGCGCGCAGACGACCCTGCCTTGTTCAGCTTCCTGGAGGCAAACTTTGCGTCTTTCAACGAAATTACAGACGTGAACGAACTATGGCCATGCTTTAAACGCATCGTGTCTTTTTGCGAAGCTAATTTTGTCCCACAAAAGAAAAAACGTATCAACCGTGAATACCCTTGGGTAACTCGAGAAATAATACACATGAAAAGAAAAATAAAGCGTCGACGGAAAAAAAGGTAGAAACATTGACACCTATAACCTTATCTCGACTTTGCAACAGAAGATTGCAGATGCTAAGTCGCGCTTCCACAATGTCACTTTACCATCGTTCATGGCACACAGCCCTCAGAAATTCTGGCGACACTTGGCTGATAAACGCGAAACTATTTCACAAATAAAAGTCCCCAATCGCATTATTTCCGAGCCGGAAGGTATTGCAAATGAACTAAACTTGTTTTTTTTCAATCTGTTTTCACGAAATCGGCCTCCAACGCGCAGCTAGAACGGTATGTGGTGGGATTGCCCATGCCGGAATTGAATATAAGCGAAGAGGGTGTCTTTTTCTCTTCCAGAAAAACTGGATCTGAAGAAATCCCCTGGTCCCGACAATATTACTAATTCATTTCTAAACCGATATGCCGTATGGGTAGCTAAATACCTGCATAAAATATTTATTACCTCTCTTGAAACGGCGATGTTACCAGACGACTGGCGCAGCGCTAACATAGTTCCAATCCACAAATCCGGTTCGAAATTAGAATTAAATAATTATCGTCCTGTATCATTAACGAGTACCTGTTGCAAATTAATGGAACACATAATCTTTAAAGCCATAATACTCTACTTAGAAAACAATGAACTACTTTACAGTCGACAACATGGATTTAGATCAGGCCTTTCAACTGTAACACAACTCGCAGAACTAACAGATTAAATTGCTAATGCAATTAATGATGGAGATCAAATAGACGCTATTTTTTTAGATTTTTCGAAAGCTTTCGACGTTGTTCCGCATAAAGATTTGCTTACAAAACTATTAGCATTTGGTATAGACCGTAAAACAATTTCCTGGATCTCCAGTCTTCTGAGAAATCGAACGCAAATCGTGTCTATTGGAAAACATGCTTCCCAGCAACTTCAGGTCTACTCAGGGGTTCCGCAAGGGTCCGTTCTTGCTCCCATTCTATTTCTCATGTATATTAATGATATCCAGTTCAATGTTCAGGGAATGGTCCAAATGCGGCTCTTTGCCGACGATTGTGTAGTGTACACAATAGCACGTCATCCAAGGGATCAAATCCAACTGAATAATTCACTGCAATCTATCTGTTCCTGGTGCAGTACATGGGGCATGAGACTTAACGCGTCAAAAACCAAGTGTATTACATTCACCAACAAGAAGACTCCAATCAATTTTAATTATACCCTTGGTAACACCGCACTCGAAAAATGCCATCAGGTAAAATACTTGGGCCTTATCCTCACGTCTAATCTTAATTGGGAACCTCACAAATCTCCTCCATTTGTCAGACTGCCGAACGCAAACTATCTTTCTTACGAAGGAAGCTACGTAACACCCCACCACATGTGAAATTAAATGCCTACAAAACACTTGTTAGACCCTCATTAGAGTATGCTGATTTAATCTGGAGCCCTTACCAAAAACACTTAACCGATAAAATTGAACGCATACAAAAACTAGCCGCTAGATTCATATACTCTGTGTACTCTAGACGATGCAGTGTCTCTGAGCTTTTAGCGAAAGCAAACCTTGAACAACTTTCCCAACGAAGAATAGTTTCCAAGTTTAAATTCATTTATCTTTTGTCCCACGATCATTTCAAAATTCCAAAGTCACGTTATATACGTCATCCTTTGCAACACTCATCAAGAACTAACCACAGTCAAACAATCAGACAACCTTCAAGCCACATTAACACGCACAAATATTCACTCTTCCCCTTAGCAATTTCTCACTGGAACAAATTACCTGATAGTGTTGTGAATTGTACTACCGTAGACTCATTTGTTACTCAAGTGCAAGCCATTCATTTCTGTTCATGATTGTCATTTTTTTTTTAATGTTTATTTCTGTAACCACTCCTTCATGGGCCGATTGAGCCTGCAGTATGTTCAAATGAAAAAAAAAGTACACGATTAGCTGCGGAGCAGCAGCGGAGTGTACGGTAAATAGAGGGAAAATTTACTACAGCATCAGTTGAAGCATCTTATTGAGAACGTTCTCATGCCGTCACGGAGGGGGGCTTCTTAAGGTACTGGAAATACGACATGGCGCCTACACCCTACGCAAATGTGAACCCAGCACATTCACTGTTGAGGAAAACCTGCCTCAGTGTGACAAAAACATGGCCGCAACGTCATTGGTCCCTGTGTATTAATTACGACAAACCTCACTTGATATGTAATAATGAAATTCACGTGACGTCACGAACTAAGCTTCCAACAATGCTGGTAGTACAACATGGCGGCATCATTGACGTCACTGCTCGCCGTTATAGCGCGCCACAAATAGCTATACTTAGGCAGCCGTAAACATTTTATTCAGTTTCATGCCCAATTATCTGATAATTTTAGACAACAAAGTACCAGCAATAACTATTAGTTACTGTACATGTGCGGTCCGTATTGGAATAAATATTCTTATAAACAGGGTGCTCTCGCTTGATCCGCTGAACAAAGACAAAAATTTTTGAAAGCGTTCTGTCCTAAATAGGCTTGATTTCGCGGACCGCCGTCATCCCAGTCACCACGCGTCCACAGTTCTGTCTTTTTATCTTGAACGAACATTTTTCGCCAGTCCGTAGAGTTCATGACTGATCGGCTGCTTCGCATCCTCCAGAATTTCTATCAGAGTCTTGGCTCGCAAATGTTGGCTAGGAACAAGAAACGTGTGCACCACAGCCGACTCATCGGAGCGCTGCGTGTGTTTCATCCTGTGCGCGTAGACTTTCGAGCAGTCGGGGCAGTCGTAGTTCACCACCAGCCGCACATGCGGTAAGGCGAAGTCCTGAACAACCATGTCCGTCGTCACGAGCACGCTTTCCGCACCGCTGCTGAACATGGACAAGACCCAGTCGCGCTCCTTCTTTACCTTCTTGCCGTGAAGGCCGATGGCGGGCCAGCCACGTGTCCGCAGATTCCACGCAATCTCCTCGACCTTCCTGTTCGTGTCAGCGAATACCAAGGCTCTGTCTGTCTTCTCCTTGAGAATGTCGTCCAAGAGTTCAGCCAATTTCGCATCCTTGTCTTCCTCCTGGCACACGTCGACAGTCATTTCCAGGCTGTCCTCAAGAGACACTGGCGTCGTACCAAATTTTATTTCGATGTGGTCACTGAGCAGATCCTCAACAAGTGGCTTCAGATTCTTCTGCCAGGATGTGGCCCACATTATCGTTTGGTGGTCCGGCCGGCATAGTTCGGCAATCTTGATAACGTGGGGCTCGCAACCCATCGTCAGCATGCGGTTCAATTCGTCGAAAACGAGGTACGTGCACCGGTGGAGGTTCACCTTGCCTTCTTCCAGGAACTCGATGAGGCATCCAGGCGTGGACACCAGGATATCGCAGCCCATCCGGAGTTCTGCGTACTTGCATTTCTTGCGCTCACCGTTTGCTACACACACACACCGCACCGCGGCATGCCTACCGAACTCTGAGACCACGTTGTGAATCAGCTTGGCCAGCTCGCGCGTCGGGGCCACAAGGACGGCGATTGGTCCTTCGTCTCGCTGCCGGGGCGGCTGCCTGCTGACGTGCATGACGGCTGGGAGGACGTACGCGAGAACCTTGTCGGATCCCGTCTCCGCTATGACGAGAAAGTTTCTGCACGAGAGTGCGATGGGCCAGCAGTTGGCCTCGATGGAGGTCGGTAACGTGTAATGCCGTCGGGCCTTCATTCCATTGACGACAAAGTCCGGAAAGTTGGACTCTTCCAAGGTGAGGATGGGTTTCGGTACGTCGCGCCCTTTCATCGATACACCGTTAACCTTTCTGTATGCTTCCACATCGGCCATCGACCGGTTTGCCGTGAGCGGGTGTTCCTCGTAGAGGTTCTTCTCGAACGGCTGCAGCTGTATGTTTTTCCAGTTAGGCTTGCGGAGGAACCATCCCACCTTGCTGTTTCTAAACAAGTCGGAGTTGTGCAACTTACCCATTGGAATTCGGTTATTTAGGAATTCACCCCTCATTCGCATCTGTTGCTTAGCCAGCGGGTTCCACCACATTTCGATTGGATGTCCACCGCGCTCTTCTTTGTGAGAAGCGGGATCACTGTGGTGGTCGGCGGCGTTATGGCTTAATTGCTTGCTTGAACCTCTACTTTGGCTCCTACCCACTATGGGGGATTGGTCATTTAACTGGCAGTTAATATAACGGGGGGGGGAGGGGGGGGGCAGAACTTTAAGCATTAGATGACGGAAATTGAGTCATTCAGTCATCTAGGCAATATAGAAAAATCGAAAAATTGTTCGGCGGCCGATAGTGGAACGTCCTTGCTCCCGGTAGCTTCATCGTAGGCAGTTTCACATGCCCACTATGAGGCTTTGTTCAAAAATTTAGTACGTACAAACAATAAGGCGTTTCGACGCGACATGATTACTGAGCCAGTTTCGTAGAAAATGTGACATTGACGGCGTCGGCGGTAAGCTGAAAATCGGCATTCTCCGTAAGTGACAAATTTCGGTAGAAGCAAAAAAATAAACAGCAGGGGATCAAGCCACAATCAATCTCACGCATTATGCGGGGCACACACGTTTTCTATCATATAGCTTGGAACAGTTTTGGAAAAATACCCAATACGGGTGTCATGCTGGGCAAGGAAACACGTCAACAGACGCAACATTACATGACAAGCGTAGAATCGCATCAGGCATCGCGCCATAACCGTGAATTTTGTAACGGGCGAGTGGTTTAGAGCTATTAACTATTACAAAGGGCTCAGTCATAATGCATCATTATCATGATCAACATAATCATCTGCAGAGATGCCGACAAAGTTGCAGCTCTGAGGGTGTTCCATGGCTTTACAGAGGCATAGTGTGTACTTCGCTTTTCGCAAAGTGTTGAACGATAACGTCATAGGTATTTCGCAACTGCAGTTGCATTAGGTTCCCTGGGAGAGCTTAAAACCATGCAGAGCCGACCTTTGGCTGCCTTGCACCAATTTGGCTACCTTTCTAGGCCGGTGGCGGCAGAAAAAAATTTCGCATTTCCACGAAGTGAATCATTACGAGTGGGTGAAGCACTGGGGATCGTTCTTACCGTAAATCATCCGTGACATTGCACAGTCGAGCATGTAAATGAGTGACAACACGTGAGTACAGTATATACAATGTGTTTTTGCCGTTGAGCCGTCACTTTTCGCGTCCTCAAGCCCGGGGTAGCAGCTTGTTGTCGGCGTTGCCGTTTTGCCTTTCGTGGGCGAGAGCGCGTTCACGATCGCTTTCATCCATGGCAGAAAGAGAATGTGTGATCTGGAACGCGCTTATTCTTCATCAGCGTCATCGTCATCGTCATGGCGTATGATGGTTACCTTTCATGTGCTGTGCCGTTATGACAGCGTCATCGTCATCGCACTAGCGTGGCTACACCGGGGGGACACCGGGGTAGTGGTGTACAAGCCTCGACCTTAAGGAGCTTCGCCCCTAAAAGACGCCTTAGCTCTGTTTTGGTCATGGGCGTAAGAAGGGTGGTGCAGAAGGGGTATTTGCCTCGCTCAAGCTACGCATACACTTCCACCCTGCGCAAGCCGCACCAGCGCTGCCCCTCCCCTTCCCCACCGCGATGCAACCGGCCGATGCAGCCGTACTCGGGAGGTTTCTGCGAAGCGTCATGACGAATGTTTCAGCCGTCCTGACCGGGCTCCCTACGGCTGTGTGGTACGCGCCTGAGAGTCCTTTGCCTTCTAATGGAAACTCAGTTGAGTTCAGAATCTGACAGCTGCCTATAAAAATGGAGAGAAGCGCTTCAATAAAACGCGAACGAAACACGAAAAAAAAAAAAGAAAGGCAATGACGCAGTAAATGCATGTAGTTTCTTCTGCACTGCATTCGCGAAGACATCTGCGAAAAGCACGACACAGGCAAAGTACTCAACGCTGGACTGTCCACATGCCCACATGCGCGGTACATCGCAAGCTAACAACATACGCACGGGCTTTTTCTCGCTAAGGTGGACTTGTGGCTGCGAGATTTTGCACACTTGCATAAAAGCACAGGTGACTTGTAACCTTGGTCTCGTGAAATAATTAAAAGCCCCAGAGAAGAATTTCCATCGCGACAGATCAAAGCTGTGGGTGAGTCAATCACGTCGAAATTTCAGTCTCCTTCGCACTCGACTGCAATCGAAAGTGTCCCGTATAACGGTACATTTACGTGCATTACTTCGTAAGCGCTGTTCACCCCGCTGCTTCAACCGGGTTCCCAGAGGATCGCACTACCATCAAACTGATAGGTGAACTCGCCTTTCGCGCTTATAGCGGAAATGTAAGTTGAACTCTAATGATTACCCTACCATTGCGTGCACAACTAGTCGCCCTAACTTTTCAGCAAGTTCCCGGACAAACCCACTGCTCAAGTAATTATACGAGCTTCCAAATATTTGTTGGCTCTAAGTTATTCTTGCGTCAAAAAATTTCTAGCGTGCACCAAGTAGTCCTTTATGTCAGAGTTCCACCTTCGCTACGAGTTCGATGTCAAATGCGTCTTCCTTGCTCGTCAGAATGAGTGAGTAAACGTCACCGCGTAGAGCCACTTTGTCCGTGTATCACCGTTTGGGATCGACGTCCGATTTCTACGCGCTCGCGATCAGAATGACTGCAATATTCATAATTTTTGTGTAGTGGGCAAGCGTCCACTATGCCATGCATTATTTGTCATTCTTCGGAAAAGCGCGGTACACACTTGTAACGCATTATGTGCACTTTGTTGATGCCGTGGCTGACGACGAAGAAGAATTAGGCCCGAGGCTTCTGTAATGGGTTGGAGCGTTGAACGACCCACTTGTTACGCAATTCACATTGTGTGACGCCTGGGCGTTACTTTACTGTTCTAAAACGCTTTATTACACATGTTAACGCGATTCCTTACCCGGCATGAAGCCTGCATAGGGTCAGTTTGCACCGCAGTTTCAAGTGCCGGCGTCTAAGCGCCCTGCATCGCCAAACCCCGAGACGAGCGAAGAAAGTGACTCGGCGGTCGGCCCTAGGCAATCACGTCGTCGGAGACCTTCAAAGCACGCAGGAAAGTGCACACGCTCAAGGTCAAGGAGGCCTGGTGCTAGTGACGGGGAGCATTCGCGCGCCCCTTCTCCACCAGACCGGCGTATGCAACTCTGATAAAAGTTTCTATAGACGCCATGGCGCTGCCCCAGAAAGTCACCTTTGCGACGGTCAACGTTTGCGGACTACGATCCAAGCAGAAGCAGCTGCAGCTCCGCCGGTTGCTGTTCAGCCGACACCTCGACATCATCGCCTTACAAGAAATGAAGATCGAGAGTGAAGTGGATACGGAGAGGGCCTTGCGGCCATATCTCTCCGTATTTGACGTATTTGTGTCGCACGCTGTGGGCCTTTCGGCGGGCTGCCTTTTGTTTCTTAGGAAGAGTTTACCATATTCTTCTGTAGCTTACAGTGTTGACGCAGAAGGGCGACTTATACATTGTGATCTTATGTTGTATGGTTTGCCGTGGCGCCTAATTAACGTATATGCTTTCAGTGATGCACCGCGTCGCACTAGTTTCTTTGAAAGTTTGGCCACCTTGCTAGAGTCTGCTCGTAACATTTTGCTTCTGGGAGATTTCAACTGTGTATGCAATCCGAGCGATCGTACTGGGTTTAGTCGCAGTGACAGGAGTGCTGAAGTGCTCTCTCTGATAGTTGAAAATGCCGGGCTTGTTGACATTGGGACACTGAATAGCTTTACCATCATATACACATGCACAAGGTAGTACTCATACGCGACTTGATCGCATTTATATTTCAGCGCCTCTTGTTTCCCGTGACCCCACAGCGTATGCGCGTCCCCTCCCCCTCTCTCTCCTCTCCTACGGTTCCCCCCCGTTCTCTCCTCTAGGAATCCTCTACGGAGCAGCGCGCACGACAGGTGATGCGACAGCTGCATACTCCGATGGGGGGCGCCACGGTAGTTCCGCGGTGTGAAAATGTCGGAGCGCATGCTCCTCATTCTCTCTCCTGTGAAGCGCCGCGATGAGCGCCCGGGCCGCTACCGCGAAACGGGAGCGGCGACGTTTCTCCCGCTCAAGCTAACCATCCCCGCTGCTTCGCATCCACACATGGTTCTCTTTAGCGGGAGATGGTGTAATTTTTAATGAAATTAAGTGTCTGGATGATCAAGCCTTGCTGAATACTAACCTTAATAGACACCCCCCCTCAGCAGGTCAAAACGGACAGCGCGACGTCGTTGATAGACCCCCCCCCCCTCAGCAGGTCAAAAAGGCCAGCGCGACGTCGTTAATCGACCCCCCTCCCCTCACATCAGCAGGTCAAAACGGACAGCGCGACGTCGTTACCAGACCCCCCCCCCTCAGCAGGTCAAAACGGACAGCGCGACGTCGTTAATAGACCCCCCCTCAGCAGGTCAAAACGGACAGCGCGACGTCGTTAATAGACCCCCCCCCCCTCAGCAGGTCAAAACAGACCGCGCGACGTCGTTAATCGAAGCCCCCCCCCCCTTCAGCAGGTCAAAACGGACAGCGCGACGTCGTTAATAGACCCCCCCCCCCTCGACAGGTCAAAAAGGCCAGCGCGACGTCGTTAATCGAACCCCCCCCCCTCAGCAGGTCAAAACAGACCGCGCGACGTCGTTATTAGACCCCCCCCCCCATCAGCAGGTAAAAACGGACAGCGCGACGTCGTTAATGGACCCCCCCCCCCCTCGACAGGTCAAAAAGGCCAGCGCGACGTCGTTAATCGACCCCCCCCCCTCAGCAGGTCAAAACAGACCGCGCGACGTCGTTATTAGACCCCCCCCCCCCGCCATCAGCAGGTAAAAACGGACAGCGCGACGTCGTTAATGGACCCCCCCCCCCCTCGACAGGTCAAAAAGGCCAGCGCGACGTCGTTAATCGAACCCCCCCCCCTCAGCAGGTCAAAACAGACCGCGCGACGTCGTTAATCGAGCCCCCCCCCCCCATCAGCAGGTAAAAACGGACAGCGCGACGTCGTTAATGGACCCCCCCCCTCAGCAGGTCAAAACAGACCGCGCGTCGTCGTTATTAGACCCCTCCCCCCCCCCTCAGCAGGTCAAAACGGACCGCGCGACGTCGTTAAAAGCCCCCGCCCCCTCAGCAGGTCAAAAAGGCCAGCGCGACGTCGTTAATCGACCCCGCCCCCCCCCCATCAGCAGGTAAAAACGGACAGCGCGACGTCGTTAATGGACCCCCCCTCTCAGCAGGTCAAAACAGACCGCGCGACGTCGTTAATCGAACCCCCCCCCCCCATCATCAGGCCAAACCGGACAGCGCAACGTCGTTAATAGACCCCCCCCCCTTGAGCAGGTCAAAACGGACCGCGCGACGTCGTTAATAGACCCCCCCCCCCTTGAGCAGGTCAAAACGGACCGCGCGACGTCGTTAATAGACCCCCCCCCCCCTGAGCAGGTCAAAACGGACCGCGCGACGTCGTTAATAGACCCCCCCCCCCACCTTCAGCAGGTCAAAACGGACAGCGCGACGTCGTTAATAGACCCCCCCCTCGACAGGTCAGAAAGGCCAGCGCGACGTCGTTAATCGAACCCCCCCCCCCCTTCATCAAGTCAAAACGGACAGCGCGACGTCGTTAATAGACCCCCCCCCCCCTCAGCAGGTCAAAAAGGCCAGCGCGACGTCGTTAATCGAACCCCCCTCCCCCCATCAGCAGGTCAAAACGGACAGCGCGACGTCGTTAATAGACCCCCCCCCTTGAGCAGGTCAAAACGGACCGCGCGACGTCGTTAATAGACCCCCCCCTGAGCAGGTCAAAACGGACCGCGCGACGTCGTTAATAGACCCCCCCCCCTTGAGCAGGTCAAAACGGACCGCGCGACGTCGTTAATAGACCCCCCCCCCTGAGCAGGTCAAAACGGACCGCGCGACGTCGTTAATAGACCCCCCCCCCCACCTTCAGCAGGTCAAAACGGACAGCGCGACGTCGTTAATAGACCCCCCCCCCTGAGCAGGTCAAAACGGACCGCGCGACGTCGTTAATAGACCCCCCCCTTCAGCAGGTCAAAACGGACAGCGCGACGTCGTTAATAGACCCCCCCCCTTCAGCAGGTCAAAACGGACCAGCGCGACGTCGTTAATAGACCCCCCCCCCTCAGCAGGTCAAAACGGACCGCGCGACGTCGTTAATAGACCCCCCCCCCTTCAGCAGGTCAAAACGGACAGCGCGACGTCGTTAATAGACCCCCCCCCCCTCGACAGGTCAAAAAGGCCAGCGCGACGTCGTTAATCGACCCCCCCCCCTCAGCAGGTCAAAACAGACCGCGCGACGTCGTTAATAGACCCCCCCCCCCTTCAGCAGGTCAAAAACGGACAGCGCGACGTCGTTAATGGACCCCCCCCCCTCGACAGGTCAAAAAGGCCAGCGCGACGTCGTTAATCGACCCCCCCCTCCCCTCAGCAGGTCAAAACAGACCGCGCAACGTCGTTAATTAGACCCCCCCCCCCCGCCATCAGCAGGTAAAAACGGACAGCGCGACGTCGTTAATAGACCCCCCCCCCTCAGCAGGTCAAAAAGGCCAGCGCGACGTCGTTAATCGAACCCCCCCCCCCCATCAGCAGGTCAAAAACGGACAGCGCGACGTCGTTAATAGACCCCCCCCCCTTCAGCAGGTCAAAACAGACCGCGCGACGTCGTTAATAGACCCCCCCCCTGAGCAGGTCAAAACGGACCGCGCGACGTCGTTAAAAGCCCCCGCTCAGCAGGTCAAAAAGGCCAGCGCGACGTCGTTAATCGACCCCGCCCCCCCCCCCCCCCATCAGCAGGTCAAAACGGACAGCGCGACGTCGTTAATGGACCCCCCCCTCTCAGCAGGTCAAAACAGACCGCGCGACGTCGTTAATAGACCCCCCCCCTTCAGCAGGTCAAAACGGACAGCGCGACGTCGTTAATAGACCCCCCCCCCCTTGAGCAGGTCAAAACGGACCGCGCGACGTCGTTAATAGACCCCCCCCCCCTTGAGCAGGTCAAAACGGACCGCGCGACGTCGTTAATAGACCCCCCCCCCCCTGAGCAGGTCAAAACGGACCGCGCGACGTCGTTAATAGACCCCCCCCCCCACCTTCAGCAGGTCAAAACGGACAGCGCGACGTCGTTAATAGACCCCCCCCCCTCGACAGGTCAGAAAGGCCAGCGCGACGTCGTTAATCGAACCCCCCCCCTTCATCAAGTCAAAACGGACAGCGCGACGTCGTTAATAGACCCCCCCCCCCTCAGCAGGTCAAAAAGGCCAGCGCGACGTCGTTAATCGAACCCCCTCCCCCATCAGCAGGTCAAAACGGACAGCGCGACGTCGTTAATAGACCCCCCCCCTTGAGCAGGTCAAAACGGACCGCGCGACGTCGTTAATAGACCCCCCCCCCCTGAGCAGGTCAAAACGGACCGCGCGACGTCGTTAATAGACCCCCCCCCCACCTTCAGCAGGTCAAAACGGACAGCGCGACGTCGTTAATAGACCCCCCCCTGAGCAGGTCAAAACGGACCGCGCGACGTCGTTAATAGACCCCCCCCCCTTCAGCAGGTCAAAACGGACAGCGCGACGTCGTTAATAGACCCCCCCCCTGAGCAGGTCAAAACGGACCGCGCGACGTCGTTAATAGACCCCCCCCCCTTCAGCAGGTCAAAACGGACAGCGCGACGTCGTTAATAGACCCCCCCCCCCACCTTCAGCAGGTCAAAACGGACAGCGCGACGTCGTTAATAGACCCCCCCCCCCTCGACAGGTCAGAAAGGCCAGCGCGACGTCGTTAATCGAACCCCCCCCCTTCATCAAGTCAAAACGGACAGCGCGACGTCGTTAATAGACCCCCCCCCCCTCAGCAGGTCAAAAAGGCCAGCGCGACGTCGTTAATCGAACCCCCTCCCCCATCAGCAGGTCAAAACGGACAGCGCGACGTCGTTAATAGACCCCCCCCCCCCCCTTGAGCAGGTCAAAACGGACCGCGCGACGTCGTTAATAGACCCCCCCCCCTTGAGCAGGTCAAAACGGACCGCGCGACGTCGTTAATAGACCCCCCCCCCCTGAGCAGGTCAAAACGGACCGCGCGACGTCGTTAATAGACCCCCCCCCCCTGAGCAGGTCAAAACGGACCGCGCGACGTCGTTAATAGACCCCCCCCCCCACCTTCAGCAGGTCAAAACGGACAGCGCGACGTCGTTAATAGACCCCCCCCCCCTGAGCAGGTCAAAACGGACCGCGCGACGTCGTTAATAGACCCCCCCCTTCAGCAGGTCAAAACGGACAGCGCGACGTCGTTAATAGACCCCCCCCCCCTTCAGCAGGTCAAAACGGACCGCGCGACGTCGTTAATAGACCCCCCCCCCTTGAGCAGGTCAAAACGGACCGCGCGACGTCGTTAATAGACCCCCCCCTTGAGCAGGTCAAAACGGACCGCGCGACGTCGTTAATAGACCCCCCCCCCCCACCTTCAGCAGGTCAAAACGGACAGCGCGACGTCGTTAATAGACCCCCCCCCCTGAGCAGGTCAAAACGGACCGCGCGACGTCGTTAATAGACCCCCCCCCCTTCAGCAGGTCAAAACGGACAGCGCGACGTCGTTAATAGACCCCCCCCCCTGAGCAGGTCAAAACGGACCGCGCGACGTCGTTAATAGACCCCCCCCCCTTCAGCAGGTCAAAACGGACAGCGCGACGTCGTTAATAGACCCCCCCCCCTTCAGCAGGTCAAAACGGACAGCGCGACGTCGTTAATAGACCCCCCCCCCTTCAGCAGGTCAAAACGGACCGCGCGACGTCGTTAATAGACCCCCCCCCCTTCAGCAGGTCAAAACGGACAGCGCGACGTCGTTAATAGACCCCCCCCCCCCTTGAGCAGGTCAAAACGGACCGCGCGACGTCGTTAATAGACCCCCCCGCCCCCTCGAGCAGGTCAAAACGGACCGCGCGACGTCGTTAATAGACCCCCCCCTTCAGCAGGTCAAAACGGACAGCGCGACGTCGTTAATAGACCCCCCCCCCCCCCTTCAGCAGGTCAAAACGGACAGCGCGACGTCGTTAATAGACCCCCCCCCCCTTCAGCAGGTCAAAACGGACCGCGCGACGTCGTTAATAGACCCCCCCCCCCCTTCAGCAGGTCAAAACGGACAGCGCGACGTCGTTAATAGACCCCCCCCCCCCCCCTGAGCAGGTCAAAACGGACCGCGCGACGTCGTTAATAGACCCCCCCCCCCCCCTTCAGCAGGTCAAAACGGACAGCGCGACGTCGTTAATAGCCCCCCCCCCCCCCCCCCTTCAGCAGGTCAAAAAAAGGCCAGCGCGACGTTAATAGCCCCCCCCCCCCCCTCCTCCTTCCTTCAGCACATTGCGACTGCGTTAATCGGCTTCAGCACTACGTGCTGTTCAGCCATGGTTTGCACATTCATAGCTTCAGGGGGGACACGTACCTTATAGTAGAGGCCAGTAGAAGCCGGTGAGGTTTGAATCCCAATGTTCCATTGCATCATCGATGCCAATACTTACGTGCCAAATTGAGGTGCTGTTTCATAGCGTGAACTTTTAGTAGAAACCACACAACTCTTTAAACTTTATTTGTGCATCTTTCTCTACATTCACCCTCCAGACACATGAACATAAGACAGCATGCATTCATTATTGGATCTCGCTACTGCCCGGCCATCTTGCAGCTATGAACACAGCATAAGGACATCCACACGTTGCAATGCTAGTGTTTATTAAGAACATGCCATGACTTGACTGGTGCTGTAGCAGAGGCAGCATGGAAGCCTGCGAGTGATGTCGCTCTACTCCAGACCTCAGTTACGGAGACATGTAAGGGAAGGCTGTTGCTATATGCTCGACTAACTCGTGAAAACTCACAAAGGTGGAGTTCTGCATTTCATAAAATCCTGGCAGCCACTATACAACAGTACAGTAGTCCCTTGGCATACTTTAATAACCTTTTCTTTCTAAAGCACAACATTAATTAGAACTAACAGACAAGAAAGCTAAAGAAAGTATAGGGGATGTTTGTATTATGATTTAAATGTGAAGAAAAAACTTGCCGCGAAGAAAACACTAGCGGCAAGTCTTTTTTTCATTCTCTTTATGTTCTTCACATTTACATAATAATTAATACAAATAGCATCCCGTATACTTTCCTACGCTTTCTTGTCTGTTAGTTCAAATTACGGAAGTATCGTAATCATACCAATGTTTACAACAGATGGCAACCATGCAGGTTTGGGGTTTCACATGTTAAAGCCGTTTGCTTTAGTCTAAGATGAGAAGTCCAGCAGTCAAACTCCACGGAACTTCCCAGTGATGACAGGACTTTTGAAGCATGAGGAGCTTGATGTGGGCAAGTTGGTGTAGCATACTGGAAGATTAAACACTTCGCAAAAGACACAAGGATTTGAAGGAACACTTACAACAGACGAGCGCAAAACTATCAAAGTTTATTTAAGGAAACACGAATATTTATACATGTAAAAACAAACGACACCATCACGTGCTCCGGCTCTATCGCGACATGAAGGTAATCTCTATTTGATTAAGTGCTACTGACGCGCATCTAATTCAAGTGTCTCCTGCGCACTCAATGTAGAATGCTTCAAGGATCTCCCTCTCTAATCTGTCGCCGGATCATGCCAAGAATTGTGTACGATTAAAGGGGCCTGCAACACTTTTCCAAGTAGCCATGGAATGGACTCACTAAAGGAGATTATTGCCTCACGAATTCACCGCCGCAAAAATTTTTAGAATCCTTCCAGTACGAGCGGAGTTACAGAGATTGGTCGCACGTTGCAATTTCATTCTCTCTTCTCTCGTCCCGACGAAAGCGCTGGAAGCTAAGCAGGGAGGGATGGCACGGGGGAAGAAAATACGTCACGCGCGCCTCGTGACCTTGAGCACCTTTTTTTTTTTTCTTCGAATGCGCGGCTTTTCAGTGCGATTGCACGCGCACGCGTAAACAAGTCACGGCCTCCCGCGGCGGCCCCAGTAACGACCGAGAGAGCCATGCTCAAATCAGCCAATGGCTGACACCTGGCCTGGGACGTAGTGATTTCTGAGCCTCTAACGTCATTTGTCGAGAGAAGAGAAAGCAATTTTCAGCTGACTTCAGAATTTCTTGTAAATTTCCGGGCTGCGCTATAATATTTGGCTCACGTGTTCTCGGGAGCCTCGACTACCGATCGGCAGCGTTTTCTGACCACGCTCAAAAACTGTTGCAGGGCCCCTTTAATTTAGAATTGGACGGCAGTTGCAGCGCTTACAGTGCTCTGCCATGTGCCCACCCGCATTGTTGTCTACTGCCCAGTTGTGCTCTCGCGCCCTCTCATTGTAGCAGCGCCCTGTTCAACCTATATACACTTTGTTGCTGGTTAGGGGAACTTCATAGACATCTTTCTTGCATTTCGTGCAGTGTACCGAGAGTTTCTTGGTGCACAGGACAAATCACTGGACAAATCTTGGACAACTTACATGGGGCACTGAAAACAATATTCACATTATGTTTTGGCGCAACTTTCTTGAGATTGTGCGAAACCCTATGCTAATAGGGGATTACATGCACCCTCTTTTTTTTTTTCGGCTAGTTTTTCTTTGCTACCCACCTGCCTTTCCTGTTTGAGCTTTTGAAGAAGCTTCTGACAAACGCTGGAAACTAAAAATGATGGGAAGCCCGCTTGCGTCAGCATTGTTATCCGATTGTGAAAGCTAGTTTCTACTCTGTATGCGCAGGACTTAGTGCTTCCTTTAAGCACGTCATCGCGACACCCCTCTTGACTAACTTAGAATGGGCACTGTGATATGAAATCAGCTGCTTGGTCGCCCGTAGCCTGTACTCCCAGCAGACACGCGTGTTCATCAAAGTGAGCTTTAAATCGTGGAAGCGAATACAATCATCACCACACCACCCGCACGTGAATTCTAGTGCCTCTGATGTGCTTCTAAAGGTGTCAATTATTGATTCTACTGTGTGCTCTAGCATTGGACTCAGAACTTCATTAACAACCACGAGGTAATCATCCACATACCTGAGAACCGTAACTGGGTGTGACTGGACAAGAACGCTCTTCACACGTTTGTCAAAGATACTGAGACACAGGTCAGACGAATTGGAGCGAGCGAGGACCCAATGCAGACACCCTTGCGCTGTACATAAAGCCGACCTTCGAAACTAACCACAGTGGACTGAATACAAAAATCTAGCAATTATAGGAACTTACCACAATTCACTCCAGTGGCACAGGTGAACTTTAACTCTCCGACGTCCTCAATCTTATCTCTAATTGCACTGCGCATACCTTCATGGGGTATCGAGTAGTACAAATCTTCCTAATCCAGCGAAAAGGCATACACACCCTCCCACGTCCCTGCCTGTAAAGTCTGCACAACTTGCGCTGAGCTCTGCTCAGCAAAATTGCGCCCGTCTGTTGTAAGTGTTCCTTCTAGTCCTTGTGTTTTTTTGCGCGGCATTTAATCTTCCAGTATGACAGGACTTCCACGCTGAGACCTGCACCAGAAAACCGAACTAGGAACATGATAAATTCAAACACATTGGTTAATTGAAACAAGTTATAGGTCAGGCATGGTTCAATCAAGTGGCAAGAAAGTGAGACAGCATGTGTGCATTCCTGGGCGCAGCAGACAACTGGGCAGTTGTGTTGTCCATTGTACACAACTTTGCCAAGGTTTCCCACCTGCCTATCAGAGTTTTCCACCTGCTTAACAATGAAAATAACTAATCATTGCCAGGTGATACACGTGTATGATAAACTTGACAAACGAAAAACCATGTACACACTAAGCAATTTGGTGGGCACCCCTACGCTTTTCCTCCCCATACCTCTCAGTGCTTTAATTGGACAACACTGCTCTCGAGCTGCCTGGTGATACAGCGCATTGGCTACCGCAGGGACCAGACAGGGGGGATGCAATGTTGAACTGAAGGTTATTACAGAAAACATTGAAATATATTTCATTGCTCCAATGTTTAAAATATTTCAACTCTTTCCTTCTTGTGTCTTTCTGTTTTGCCCCAGTTGTAGCTTTTGCACTGTAGGCCCTCAAAGAAGCCTCACTAACTAGCCAAGCAACTAGTACTTTGAATGAATGTTACGTGGAAATGCCTGCATCGTAACAGTCATTGTCATCGCCTTCCAGCCATGCACGGACAGTGCCTCTGTTGGCTTACCACATGAACTGTCCCAGCCAACTTTAGCCAATGTGTCTCCTTCATTAGTACTGTTCAATAGTACTGTTGGCTAAACTTCGCTGGGACAACTCGGACATACATAGCGTTATGTACATGTAAATGGAAATATATGTTTTTTTTTCTTGCACATGCGCATTCATCAGCATTGTTACCAAGTCGCCATGAGAGACAACATGCATTGGCTCTTAATGCAGGTTCGAGACTTGACTTTTGAACTGGACCGCTCCGGCCTGGGTCAGAGGATGTGCGGCGGACCACGTACCAAGTTGCTTCTGCCCGAGGGCCTGTCGTTTGAAGTTCGTGGTGGGGAGATCCTTGCAATCATAGCCACGTCTGGAGAGCACACAACACTGGAACTCTCGTAAAAAAACAAAAATAGAAAGAAAAGACAAGTCTGTTGACTGACAAGTCGATCATTCACGCAGGAATAAAAATACGCATTGTGCGAGATTGATCGGAATTTTTTGTACATCCGCAAAACAGGATGCTCCACATTCTCAGTTGCATTAGCACAGGTGCTAGCAAGTTTTCGAAGTAATTGAAACAAATGGACTGTACACATTTTGCTATTTACAGCCAACCTGAAAAAATGGTTTCGTAACAGCAATGGGAAAAATTGTGTAAAACCAGTGTTTCTATTCCATTTACTCTGCCATAAAGCCACACCTTGCAGTTCCATATTACCTGCATCTATAAAATGTTTTTTTTTTTTCCTTGTACCCTTGCAGCCTGCAAACTATGATGAGTTCTAAAGCTTACTGTATTTTACTGTGTGTAACCTGCATCTGAATTACAAGAGACTAACGATAAGTTAGGTCGGCATGACCACTCATGTGAAGAATAAAAATATCTGAACAAAACCTTGAAAATAAGCTGATTCAAGAAATTCATAAAGTGGTAGACAGCAAATAGCACCACTTATGAAATGTAAAACACTGTAGCCTAATGCTAAGTATGTAGTAGTCCTAAGTGCAAGTTTTGGAGTCTTAATGGAAGCGCTCTAGAACTTTCATAAATTGTTCCCGTTTAAGTTTACACTAATGGCAGACTTGTATCCTGCGACTGTCATTTACAAATGTAGCTCACCCATGATGTGCCAGCTATGTAGCTATATCTAGACATGCAAAGCTACAGTGACCAAAATGCTCAATAAAGAAATGTTGAGATTACTATGGCATGCTTTGTTTCACGTTCTCTCTGCACACTGACACACAGAGCAAGAAGGTTCGGCTCTGCTGGACATTCTGGCCAACCGGCACCCAAAGTGGGGCAGCCGACTGCGCGGCAACATCATGTTCAACGGACTGTTCATGCCACCGGCGAGGCTGGAACACTGAGTTGCCTACGTTGCTCGCAACTGGCACCTGTGGCTTGACATGAGTGTGCACGTTAAAGTGTGCACCTCACTGCTCCAGGAGCCAGGAAGACCGGGAAGGGATACCAAGGCCAGAGTGAGAATCCCAGCCTTCACATTTCGCTAAACTTGACTGATCCACCGACCACGATTTGTTGACCATAGGCTTGTGCGAAAAGTGCATTTTAGGCTCGAAGCGAATTCGCAGCAAATATTGATTTTGGTCGAATAATTTCGAATCGAATTCAAATAGTATATATATCGCATATTATAAAAAAAATGGGCATATTTGTCATGACCTAATATTTTTTTTGCAAATTGAAACAAGGCCTGTGCAAATGCCATTCTTTTTGGTTCAAAGGAAGTGGAAAAACAGTAGCAGGATTTGACTTTCGGTAGAATGCAAGTGATAACCTGGAAAATATGTTACATTTTAAAACTTACTATACTTAGAGCATTTAAGATGGTACAACAAGCTTTTAAACTTAAAAAATGATGAATCGATGTGAGGGTAATATGTTCATTTAACCTTGAAGTGGGGCTTCGCGGCAGTGGATAGGTGTTTTCACGGCTTAGCACCTCTTCACTGCAGAGAAACCACTTTTACAGGGGGGTCACATGCTGACTAATATACGCCTGGATAGGTGCTTTCACGGTTTAGCACCCCTCCACTGCAGTGAAACCACCTTTACAGGGGTTACATCCGGACTAATATACACCTATTCGTTCATTTCGAATACTTCGAAATTTTCAACAATTTAGATTCGAATCGAGGCGAATTTGAATACAGCAGGGGTGCAACAGCTGAAATAGAATTTGGAGCAATTTTTGGAGCAGCAAAATGTTACTTTTGGAGCACTAAAATCCAAACTTGGAGCAGGTTACGAGGAAAAAAGACATCCATTTTTTATCACGAAAGACCAAATTTGGAGCAGTATAAAAAAAGGCTTACATTAAAAAAAAAAAAAAGATGTACAAACCAGTCAACATCACCTAAATCGTGCAGAGTGAACATGAGCACTGCTATTTCAATAAAAGTAGTATTTTGAACCACCCGACTGAACAATCAATGATAAAGTCCGCATTAGCATTTGCCACACCTGTCAAATCGTTTGACAGACCCTGCGAATTCAAATGTGGATCTGCCAAGCTGGCGGCCTTGAAATTCTGGGGATTCGTAAAACTAAAGTAGGAGTGGCGAAAAAAAAAAAAAAACTGGCGCACAGTTTTGTTAGTTTTTTTAGGGCTGCAGAAATGTCATTTACTGCTCCAAATGATTGCCAGTAACGTTTTTAGGCGTCAGCGACCATACTGGTACTCACAATTATGCGGCGTATACACGCATGAGTAACTGAACAAAATGTGCTGTCCCGTGACTAGTGCTAACAGCCCCTTCCAAATCTTAATACGCTTTTCCGCAGGGCACCGGTGTACTGCAGCGAAGGTGGATTAAGCAGCGTTCTGCACGGGTTAGAGCAAGGCCACAAAATTTTCGAACACCGCTACAGACCCCCCCCACCCCCCAAACCCCCCCCCCCCCCCTTTTTTTTTTCTTTCACGGTGGGGTTAGGTTTAGGGTACACCTTCTCGGCTCGCTTGCCGGGCGCGTTCGACCAGATAAGGTAACAACGGCGCGTGCACGTTGGCCTGGCGAAGGCACCGGATACCTATTGCCGGGACGACGCAACTTCGAGACCGAAAAATGTTTTATGTGCCGTTGCTATGGCAACCAACGTGGTCGCCGGCAACGCCGGTGTTCGCAGTACGTAGAGTTTGTTCGCGCTTGAAAACTCGACTTACGCAAGCAGAAGGAACAAGGAGGGAGACCTTCTGCTTGCGCAGCAAGTCGAGTTTTCAAGTATGAACCAACTAGTCGGCAAAGAAGTATTCTTTGCCGACTAGTTGGTTCGCGGCATATGCTTCCAGCACACCGTGGTTTAGGGTTAGGGTCTGCGCGTCTGGATTGATTGATGACGCAAACTGCAGGTGGCCAACGTGGCGTGGCCTCTATTTCTCGCTGAAGTTGGCGCAACTGAGAAAATTTTGAGGCTGGTTGGGCATTTCGGCGCAGCGTGGCGCAATTTTCCACCAATTTCATGGTTTTGGCGCAGCTCGGCGCAAAAACGAGGAATTGTATCAATTTGGCGCAATTGG
The DNA here is from genome assembly GCA_030522465.1 of Rhipicephalus appendiculatus. Taxonomy (NCBI): domain Eukaryota; kingdom Metazoa; phylum Arthropoda; class Arachnida; order Ixodida; family Ixodidae; genus Rhipicephalus; species Rhipicephalus appendiculatus. The sequence goes on from JALIZH010002804.1 coordinate 224,330, forward strand.
CGCAGCTGTTGCACCCCTGATACAGTAATATTCGTTCGAATATTCGAAGCGTTCGAACATTCGCACAAGCCTAGTTGACCATGCTCAGCAGTAATTTCCCTGCTTTTCTTTTTCTTACTTTACTGATCCACTTCTATGAACAACCACTCGTACTGAATTCCCATACTGACAGAGTCTCTCCAACTGTGAACAAACGGTGCCTCTGCATTTACTGCGACAAAAGTATTTTTAACTTTGTCAGAGACACCCTCACTGAAATGCATTAGTTTGTTCAGTGTTGCATTGCTTTTTGTAGAGCTTTCCGGCAGCATTTGTCACGTTCCATACGTACATCATTTTGCATGCTAGGCACATAACCTTGGCAAATTTCTCCATACCTACAGACTAGTGTGAAGATGTATACGGTTGAACTCCGATATATAAAATCATATCGTATATAGAACTCTTGTAACATTTATGATCACATGCACAACTACAGCACTGTATTAAGATTATATTGAATTTTGTCACCTCCACATTCAAAATATTAAATCTTGTGCTATTCCAAGTGCACCTGTCATAGCTGACTTGCACAGTCACTGTCCATTGGGAGCGCTGAGTGTGAATGGAATTACATGCTTCAGTTGGAAAAATGAGCGAGCTACACGTTTCAAAATATGGAAGGTATGTACGGCAATGATTTTGGTGGGGATAATGGATTTGCTTTAATAACATTGCTTTAATTGATAGCTTTAATACCATTGATAATAATATTGCTTTAATAACATTGATTGCTTGTATTGCTTGTAGCTTGAATCGCTTGTACTGGGGCTAGTTGGAATAGCATAGTTGTACCACTTCAAAGCAACACTGCAAAGTTGACAGAGAGGCAAAACTGCACAGATGTAGCAAATTTATCAGCTGCTTATCAAAACAAACAGGAGGTAGAAACGCTGTGGGCAAACAATGCCACATCCTGCTTGTTTCCACTGACAGGTGATAGATGCACCTCGCCTGTGCAGTTTTCGTCGCTGCGTTTGTTTCATATTTGCAGAGATGCTTTTTAAGAAACAATTTGCTTTAACAACAAACTTCAGCACAGGATAGTGTAATACGGTGAAGATTACCAGTGATGTGATTGACCAAAGCCACTTTGACGCAGCTCCTGGAGCAACAAAAGTCTCCTTTTGGAGCAACATAACAACCGTTTGGAGCAGTTACTTCCCGCACATTTTCGGACGCAAATATTCAACTCTAAGCCGGAGCAGTTGCAACACATTTCAAACGACATCCATATATGCACGCATGTACATTTGCAGTACTCCTAAACATGAAATTAGGCCACTGCTCTTCACTTTCCTGCAGACATCCCGAAGTTTGCTAAGTCCAGTCAACTCAAGCCACCTAACACTTCCCAGGAATTCACTTGGTATTTGTAATTGACTCTGGCTTTCCTTTATGCTTTATTACGATACTGGATGCACGAGCGTGAGGGAGTGGGAGTTTGTATTTACATTTGGCAAGCTGTTTGACATGTACATGTACAGTTACCGAGAAGCCCAGCCGAAATATGCCGGAATACTGGGACATCGTGCTTTCTCAGCAAAGTAACAGTCACTAGGTATATCAGGCCTGTAGCCAAGGTGGTGCCCTGGACTCTACCCCCCCCTCCCCCCTGAAGTTTGGATGGAGGGGGTGTTTTACCGAGAAAAATAGGCGTTTTTCAAGGCCTACAACAAGTGCACCCCCCTCCCCCCCCAATAAAAAAATTCCTGGCTACAGGTCTGCACTGCACAGCATGTGGTATTCCTGGCTACAGGTCTGCACACAGTTCATAAAGTCTGCCCACTGTATGGCCTTAAAACATAAATACCCTGCATGAAATATTTTAGAAGGTAAACCAGAACTAGCACTACTAATTTTAAAAAGTTAAATAATGGTCGGTTCCATATGCACATACCGAATTACTGTGTCTTATTACAGTAAGTCAAGTAATATCTGGGGTTTAACGTCCCAAAACCTCGATATGATTATGAGAGATGCTGTAGTGGAGGGCTCTGGAAATTTAGACCACCTGGGGTTCTTTAACGTGCACCTAAATCTAAGTACACGGGCCTCAAGCATTTTCGCCCCCCATCGAAAATGCAGCCGCCGCCGCCGGGATTCGATCCCGCGAACTTCGGGTCAGCAGTCGAGCGCCATAACCACTAGACCACCGTGGCAGGGCCAGTCATGCAAGACTGCCGTCCAAGAACATCTAGGTCATTATTACTATTCTCTGACTATAACCACAACCGTTAGAAGTAGGGGTGTGCGAATATTCGAAAGTTTCGAATATTCGTCGAATATTGCATTCGTAATATTCGTATTCGATTCGATAACCACATATTCGAAAAATTCGAATATTCGAACTAACTCGAATATTCGATCTTTATGAATATTCGGTCATGTATGTTACTGTGAAGAACTTCCGATTTTGCGCCTTTACGATAAGAGAATCGACAGTAGACCATGCAGCGATTACTACGACTTCGGCGCGAGTGCGATGATGCCTGCACGGAAATACACGGGAGCGTGATGACGGCTACGGACGAACGCGCCGGCACGTCATCGCGACAAACCTACTAACGATAAAATCTTAAAGAATCTAAATCATGCACTGCCTGCTCGGCAGTACGTGTGGCTTAGCGGTTTAACGCTGTTACAGATCGTGTAAGCGTACTGTAAGCGTAAGTGTAAGCGTAAGTGTACCGAACACGCCGTTCGCTGCCGCGCCCTTGTGCGCGGGACCGCCTCAATAAAGTGCGTATCGCTCGTGGAAATGAAGGCAACTCGCCGCCGCTGCATTGGCCCGACAAAATACTCGTCGCACCTTTGCACGGTCCGGTGCTGAGCGAGCACGAAGGAAAAAAAAATGCCACTGCGCAAGGGCACATGCTAGCGAGCGGCGCCTACGTAGTTAGAAGGCGACGCACTGTACGCAACTAGCTAGGGACGCTCAGCTTGACGTGCGATGCAGCAGGTAACGCGTTTCATGTGTAGCTGCACCAGTTTTCGCTAATGGATCGCCATACAAACGTACGCGCACGCGTCGAAGAAAGCCTGACGAGTCGTACGTTAGCTGTGACGCTACTTCAGCATGTATTCCCTTCATATAGTTCCGAAATGAGTTGGTGGTAGAGCATGGTCATACGAATGAGCTCAAGGGTTCTTCCGCGCAGTGGCAAAGAAAAGGTCATGCACTTTCCGTAACGTTACAATGGCGTCATCACATATAGTTCTCTGTCGCTAACGGCGGCGCACATAAGGCGACGGACGGAAATTTGAGGCAGTTAATGCGTAGTTCCGCTGCGTTCCCGACAGCGCTCTTGGGCATCCGTCGTACGCGCATCACACTCGCGCGGCATAAGGTTTTATCTAGGGACCTTAGCGCGGCAGCGTCTCCTGCAATCAATCCTCCGTCACACCGTTGCTGCGATCTCGCTTTGTTGTCAACGTCAGTTTACTGCCGTCGGCAGCCAGTGCGCCGAAGGCGGTCGCAATGCGGCAAAATAGTGCCTTCGCCGCCCGTGTTGTGGCTCACAAAAAGGCATATTTGGGGCGTCTTTCTGTCATACATCAGTAATCATCTATCTCGCGTGCGTTCCTCGCGTTATCACCGCGCGCCCGGTACTTCATGGTCACGATCGTGCGGCTATCGGCGTGACAGAGCACTCTTGATCGGCAAATGGCGAGCGCGCAGTTCTCGGGAAAGGGAACGAAAGCAAGCCAGATAACGATTATTGTTGTGTATTTGAAAGACGCCCCAAGTACACCTGTTTGCCTTAGTGGCTCGACCTGTGAGAACAGGGGCAAAAAAGAAAGCGATAAAATCGGGGGTCGTACGAGCTAAAACTGATGGTGTGGGAACCCGGCGTTTTAATAATCGCTTAGATCAGGGGCGTAGCCAGAAATTTTTTTCGGGGGGGGGGGGGGGGCACCTCCTTGATTTCGGGGAGCGCAGCTCCTTGAAATGGTCATTTATCACTCTGTATGGCATGGCGAAAGAAAATTTCGGGGGGGGGGGGGGGGGGGGCAGTGGCGTAGCCAGGGGTTGGCACACCGGGCACGAGCCCCCCCCCCCCCCCCCCGAAATTTTTTTTCGCCATGGCATACAGAGTGAAAAATGACCATTTCAAGGTGGTGCCCCCCCCCCCCCCGAAAAAAATTTCTGGCTACGCCCCCCGGGGGGGGGGGGGGGCACGGGTCCGGTGTGCCACCCCCTGGCTATGCCACTGGCTTAGATTTAAGTACACGGGCGTTAACTGTTACATTTCACCTAATCAGAATACGGTTGCCATGGCAGGTATCAAACCAGCGGCCTCGCTAGTTATCGTGGCAGGTACAAAAACTTCTTGTTTTTTTTTTTTTTTGTAATAAAGTGCTACCACATGTGAATTCAACCCAAGATATCACAGTCACAAGCTCAACTATTACAGTCATATGCTTCCTGGCAAGTACAGATGGTGACTTTTTTTGTGTAACAACAGACTAAAATAGCTAACAAATGTATTGTTTTCAACATAAATATATGGTAAAGTAAAAGATTACGGGTAAAAAAAAATCGCATCTCTCGATTATTCAGTATTCGATTCGTATTCGAAGCTATGTATTTGTATTCGATTCGTATTCGAAAATTTTGATATTCGCACACCCCCAGTTTGAAGCTATTTTATTGAACTCATTAATGTTATCTCACAGTATGGTCTAGCAGTAATAGAAAACTAACGCAGTAAGTTTCGCAGTAAGGGCGAGTTGAAATTGTTTGGAAGGCATGTGCCCAGCAACTACTTCAACGACATAGCGCTTTCCTGTATACTGCAATGACCACTCGAAATTGCAGGGATAACGTATGGATTTCGAGCGTCTGTCGTCTCATTTCTTATCGAAAGAACGCAAAAACGATATGTTGGCGCACGCTTGGCACAAATAATGAAATTTTTGCTAAGATGTAGCAAGATGTAGCAGGTTTCGACATTTGGCGCACTGTGGCGCAATTGGCGCAGCTATCACATCACTGGATTACTAATAACAGAATAAACTAATCATTCTGTGGTCATCTACACCACCTGTGGCTGTTACTGGAAAGAGGATTGCCACGCCACCTTTAGGGCGCCTACGGCTTTGAAAATGCACATGCATTTCAAAAGAAGGAGTGCACGAAAAAATAAGTATGCTTAGTGCCTTTGACACAAGTTTAGATTTCTCTTTCATAAGGGATAAATTCAGCTCATCTTTGCCTGCATGCATGCATGAACACCAAAGCTATCATCAATAATATCATCCCCATGTATGATGGGTGCAGTCATCCAAGACAGTGCAATAACTTGTGCGTCTTATACAGATCAACGCTCTGCTCGAAGACCTCGGCCTCGGCTAGCTGAAGCACACACGAATCCGAAGACCTCACCGAATCCGACGCAAGGCGGCTAAATGTTGGCTCGCAACTACTACTTGACACGGGTCAGTGCATAAATTATTTGTGGAATCAATAGATCATTTTTCAATTCTCTTAGGCACAGAGCTGCAGTACTACAGTCTGCCTTCATTTATGAAGAAAAGATTCAAATATTATAAGTACAACCGAGGCTTGTTCTTTGCTGACAGACTTTGTTCTCTACACTGTTTGACTGCAGGGAGTTCTTTTTCTTTTTTTCTTTCTTCTTTTCACAAGAAGCTAGTCTCCTTTGCTCAGTACAAACCATGAATGTATTAAAAGCATGACTGTCATTCAGCGTGAATAGTGTCACAATGCAGCTAAAAATAATATTTCTGGGGTCTTATGAGCCAAATCCGCGATAGGATTTATAAGGCACGCCATAATGGGAAGTTAATTTTGACCTCGTCGGGTCCTTCCACAAGTACTTTAATGTATGTGCACGGGTGTTACTGCATTTTGCCCCCCATCCGAAATGTTGTTGCCAAGGGCAGGAATCAAACCCACGACCTTGAGAGTCTCGTTACAGATATTAAGAACAAAGAGTGGTTGACTATACTAAACCTCTGCAATCACTGTTGATGTTCTAAATAACCCAATATGAAATAACATGCAAGCCACACACCAAACGAAAATTGATGAGACTGTGTGACACCAGTGGGCAGTCCATACATTTCTAGGAGCACTAGTGGTGAATGAGGCTGAATGAAGATGCAGTTGAACACTAAATAGCATTTTTCAAGAAATGTCACAGCTGAAATTGAACCGTGGTCAACTAATGAACCCAGCTTGAACATTTCAAGGTCCCTTAAAGTGGCCCTGCAACACTTTTTGAGCATGCTCAGAAAACGCTGCCGATCGGTAGTCCAGGCTCTCGAGAACACGCGAGCCAAATATTATAGCGCAGCACGCGGCGTGGAATTCACAATAAATTCTCAAAGTCAGCCAGAAATTGCTTTCTCTTCTCTCGACAAATGACGCTGCGTACCCAAAAATCACTCGTCACCGACGAGAGATTTTTTTGTATCGGCCATTGGCTGATTTGAGCATGGCACGCTCGGTAGTTACAGAGGCCGTCGCGGGAGGCCGCGACTTGTCCACGACGTGCGCGCGCGATCACAATGAAAAATCACGTATTCGAACAAAAAAAGAAAGAGAAAAAGCGCTCAAGATCACAAGGCGCGCGTGACGTATTTTCTTTCCCCGTGCCATCCCTCCCTGCTTAGCTTCCAGCGCTTTCGACGGGACGAGAGAAGAGAGAATGCAATTGCAGCGTGCGAGAAATCTTTGCAACTCCACTCGTACTGCACGGATTCCAAACATTTTTGCGGCAATGAATTCGTGAGGCAATAAGCTCCTTTAGTGAATCCATTCCATGGCTACTTGGAAAAGTGTTGCAGGGCCCCTTTAAAGGTTAACATTGAATGTTTCCATAAGTCATTAAGAAGTTCATAAAGTTGCACTGAACATACTGCAGCCCTATGTGTTGCACCTCTAGGTGCAATGATGTGTGCTGATACTACTAGTGTCTACCACTTCTGAAACACCAATTGGCTGCAGCCATGTTTTAGGCTATTCACCACAGCCGTAACTATTCATTTCTTAATCCAGATGTGGCATCGCTGGACCAGCCAATCTCTGGCATGGACATCCTCGATAGCTTCTTCCTCATTGGCTACCTCCGGCAGTGGGCTGCCAGGGGTTGCATCGTCGTTATGACCATCCACCCACCCACCTAAAGGATCTTCACTGATGACACATGTACATCACCGCCTTCGATGAACTGTCACGCAGACTAGCTGCATAAAGCAATATTGAAAAAAAATGTGCAAGTGCTGCCAGCTGTGCTTGCCTGAGTTTTTAAATGGGAATAAATATTCAATACACACCGATAAGGCCATCTGCATGGTTAAAGCCCTTACGACAGATTCCAGTTGCACGAGTTTTATTGAAAGACTGCATGCCATTAGACTTTTCTCTGTTGAATGTTACTTGTGAAGGCTCTTGTTGCTTTGTTGATTAAGTAGTATACAATCATTGCATATTGCCAGGACTAGCATATGGGGTTGAAACTTCGAGGATAACAGACCCAAGAAAAAGTGAAGGACCACACATTGTGCGATGGAATGGAACATCGTTAGGGGCTGGAAAACAACGGGGGTAGCCAATATTCCTAGAGACATTAAGTGAAAAGAATGGACCAGGCTGGGTCATGTGATGCATAGGACGCAGAACCAATGGTCAGTTAAAGCAACAGAATGGATATCAAGGGACGGGGAACGCAGCTGAGGAACGCAGAGGGTTAGATGGGGCAAGAAAACTAGGAAATTTACAGGCATAATAAAAATGGAATCAGCTTGCACAACATAGGGGGTCATTGGGAAAGCCTTTTGTGCTGCAGTGGTTATAGAATAGGCCAAGAATGATGATCATAATCAACTGCTGAGTGTCTGGAATCCCTGTTGCACCAGTTTACATGGCAAAGGGTACTAAGGAAATAAGGGAGACCTATTGCCAATGCAAACCTGTTTTTACTTTTAGAAGATGAAGCAATGAGAGTTGGTGATTCACGCTTCTTTACCTTCGGTGTATTTGCAAGGACCGAAATGAGATACCACATTGATATTATCGTGCATGGTACGCATGAATATTGACAGTTTGGGCTACTGTCGTGATGTTTAAATGACGTAGCTTGAACATCTAGAACAGGTACGGTTGCCTGAACTTGTTTCTCAGAAGAGAAGGATATCACCTTCATTACAGTAATATTAGTGCCAATGTCCGCCTATTACGCCTGCCTAAGCTAAACTGCTTTGCCGCTCTGACTTTGGGCCCAATCAGTCACAGTGGAAATTCAATCTCTCGATGCTCAAGACTTTGTGTAATTCTGAAGCCTTCAATCACTTTCATCTCAACTTTTGGTTGTGTGTCAGGTTTGTCTAACCAGCAAAGCCTTTTTCTAGTCACCGCTGTAGGCTTGTATCATAACATATGCGAGGCACAGATTATACATTGAGGGCAGTACCACAACTGGTACTAAGTGCAGACTGCAGTTCGTTGACACGAGCAGTAATTGATCTTTAGGAAGATACTAAGCGTTTTTCTATTTTGCATCTAACTAAGAGAGTGCAAAAAAGTTTGACACCACACTCATGTTCCGGTGGCTATTCGTATCGGCGGGACGCATGGTGTACCATGGCAAACGACGTGACCTACTCCCGCATTTCTCCACATCGACTTTCCTTGTCCGGCCTTCAAGATCCCCTTTGACTACTACCGTGAGCATTATGCACTGCTTCTTGTATTCATATCTGTTGTTCACTTACTTTGCTTGCAACTATTTTATTTCCACTCAGGTGTGTGCCAGTGGATTCTCATTTGATTTGGTTTCAAAAACTACCAATAGCACCCGGAAGCAAATCAAGCATCTTTACTAATACTTCACAAACAATTACCTGCCGCCACTATTAGTCACCAAGTCATTTATTCTGTAGTTTGAAACGTTTATTAAAAGCACAATGGGAACATCAGGAGCAAATACCCAGATTATTTACACACTTACAATTCATTGGCAGGTGCCAAGTTATCACTTAGGAAAGTTTGGTTTAGTGCAACACCTAACATGTTTTAGAGCATTTGCATTACGTGAAGTGGGGAAATACTGTCCAGACTGTTATCAGTAGGCTTGTGCGAATATTCGGACGCTTCGAATATTCGAACGAATAGTGCAGTAATCGAATTCACTTTGATTCAAATTTAAATTATTGAAAATTTCGAAGTATTAGAAACGAACGAATAGATGCATATTAATCCGCATGTAACCCCCTGTAAAGGTAGTTTCACTGCAGTGCAGAGGTGCTAAGCCGCGAAAGCACCTTTCCAGGTGTATATATGTCCACATGCAACCCCCCTGTAAAGGTGGTTTCACTGCAGTGGAGGGATGCTAAGCCGTGAAAACACGTATCAAGGGAAAATTTGCACTGCCACGAAGCCCCACTTCACGGTTCAATGAAGAGATTACCCTCACATCGATTCATTTTTTAAGTTTAAAAGCTTGTTACACCGGCTTATATGCTCTAGGTATAGTAAATTTTCAAACGTTACATATTATACAGGTTATCACTAGCATTCTACTGAAAGTCAAATCCTGCTACTATTCAAAGTTTTTTTCACCTTCCCTTGAAGCAGTGGCCTATTGAATAGGCTATAGCACCCCACCTTTATTTTTTTTATTCGCGCGTCTACTCTCCTGTTCACTTTCATTTTCTATCTTTCTTTTCCCTTTCCCCCTCCCCCTTAGTGCTGGGTAGCAAACCGGATGCTACACTTCTGGTTGACCTCCCTGCCTTTCTCTCTTTTTATTCCCTCTCTCTCTCATGATGCAAAAAGAATGGGATTTGCACAGACCTTGTCACAATTTTTTTAAAGATATTGTGCAGGTTAGTTAGGTCATGACAAATATGCCCATTTTTGTTTATAATATGTGATATATACTATTCGAATTTGATTCGAAATTATTCGACCAAAATAACTATTCGCTTCGAATTCACTTCGAGCCTAAAATTCACTATTCACACAAGCCTAGTTATCAGTGATCTATTGGTATTTGCACAACCATAATTTTCATCTCATGCCTACAACTGCTTGCTGCATAGATTTAGTTGATCATTTCTGAATGCCTGGCTTTGATCTGACCTGAGAGCTAGTGCACTGAATGAGTTACAATTACAAACGAGGCAGCTGGTATGAGAACATACCATGCTGACTATGGTGCTGCATTTCAGGATGAAATGCAAGAACAGCCATGTTAGACGAGATTTGGGTGCACGTCTAAAAAAAGCTTTTACATTTTTACTTTCAACAAAGAAATCTAGGTTGTGAATAATCAATCCTGTGAAATGCCTCATAATCGCATCATCATTTTGGCACGTAAAATGTGGAAATAAGAAGTGAAATGCGTTAGAGATAAGCATATGCTCATCTCTAACGCTTTTTACTTTCTATTTTTTCACTTCTTTTCACTTCTGATTTACCGTACGTTTCAATCAACCTTCAATTTACGTCACGATTTGTACACTATAGTTAAGACAATTAACTTCGCTTCTTGGACTTTTGGCTGAAATCAAAGTGTAGTGCACTTTGACAATGAAGAGACTCTGTATCAGTGACACGATCGCCGCCTCCACGACCATATACCGTAGCCATATAGGTGTTCTGCAAATAGTTTTTAGACGAGAAGCGAACTCGCGTTTTTATTGTTTACACCTATACAGTTTTACCGTTTTAATACTAACACCACTAACTGCTTTTAGCCCTTTTTGTTGATGATTTTATTTGTATATACTTTTGTTTGCGTTTTTCCCTTTTGAGTTTTGTAACCATTTATGATTTTCTATTGTAAATAATATTTGAATAAATCTCTGGCTTGCCCAACCTGCTCTCAGTCTTCCTAGAAGCGATCGGACACCTCTTGCGGTGGAGCTCAGTGACATCTGCCGGGTGGACGGGGCATTCAAGCTCCTGTCGTCGACCGATCCAGAGGTCCGGGAGCGAGCGAGGGAGGAGCTCGACCGGGTAGTGTCGGAGTGGCGCTTCATCCATCGGGCCCGGCTGAATCTCCTCCCCCTGTACGGCACACGCACGTGGGTACCCGCAGCAGACAAAAGGTCGGCACGGGGAGGAGACACTGCCGCACGTCCTCTGCCACTGCATGCGGCAGAGCCGGGCCACGACGGAGCGCCACAACGCCATCGTCGCGCGCCTCAAGAAGGCGGCCCTGGGGCGGTACGCTGTCATTGGAGAGAACCAGCAGGTCGGCGTGCCCTGGCCTGCGGTCCCGACCTTGTCCTGGCCCGAGGCGAGGAGGCCCTGGTCCTGGACATCTGCTGTCCCTTCCGACAACAGGATGCAGGCGTTTCCAGGAGGCCCGGAGGATCAAAGAGGAGAAGTATGCCCCCTTTACAGCTACATCTCCTCCAGCGGTTCCAGCGCGTCTCCGTCGACGCCATCGCCGTAGGCTGCCTCAGCACGTGGGATCCAGGGAACAATCATGTCTGCCGCAGGTTGTGCTCCAAGCACTACCTGCGGACAATGAAGAAACTCGGTATCAGTGACACGATCGCCGCCTCCACGACAATATACCGTAGCCATATAGGTGTTCTGTAAATAGTTTTTAGACCAGAAGCGAACTCGCGTTTTTATTGTTTACACCTATACAGTTTTACCGTTTTAATACTAACACCACTAACTGCTTTTAGCCCTTTTTGTTGATGATTTTATATATATACACTTGTTTGCGTTGTTTTTCCCTTTTGAGTTTTGTAACCATTTATGATGTTGTATTGTAAATAATATTTGAATAAATCTCTGGCTTGCCCAACCCTGCTCTCAGTCTTCGTAGAAGCGATCGAACACCCGCCCGCTTACAGCGGCGTCTCTTCCACCTACCTGCTTTGGTAGGCTCTATTGCTGTTAGCTCTGCTCCAGAGACCAGCAACGACTCTGTGATCCGGGACCCTCCTGCTGCTGCCTGCCGCCTCGTGGGACCTGCTGCCCTGGACTTTCTACAACTGGTCGTTTGGTGAGTTGATAGTTCCATAACACTTCCCTTACTTTTTTCCATTTTCCGAAACGCCCCACCCCCCGCCCCACCCAGACTGCCCCACCCCCCGCAACGTCTCGCACCCTCGAATGCAGGTTGCTCTGCTGGCCCAGCCGGTAACAGCCCACGTGACCGGTGCTTTCCCACCTTTTTTCTGGTGGCGCAGTCTCTCCCGCCTCCTCCGCCAGGGGGGATGTAGGAGCGTGCGCGCCACCCCTCTTCTCCTCGCCGCCGGTCCTTGCTCCTTGTCAAGCAACCCCCTCTCTCCTCCGCTCGGATCCCTGCCCTCTTCGAGGTGGGGTACCAGTGTCGTTCCCTTTCTTTCTCTCCCTCTGGGCCTGCTACACTAACCATGTAACCAGGTCCGCCTCCTCCCCTCCCCCCCTTTTTTTTCTTTTTTTTTTCTGTCTTCCTTCCTTTTGAAGTGTCTAGTGCCGTCTTTCATTGAAGTGTTATTTGAATTTCATGTAAAGTGTTATGTATTTCCTTGTACACCTAACGATGATGTCACCCACCGCTGTGTTTGCCGCTCTTCGCCCTCTGGCCAAACATCACCGCCAGTAAGGAATGTCTAGCGCACCGATCACCACAGGCGAAGGCGCAGGCGAGGACCCCCTGTCAGCCCTACCGTAACCAACTCTGGAAACCAGCCAACGCTCAGCGAGGATGGAAGCACAATCAACATCTTGTTGATTGTGCTTCCCCACAGGCTCTCGTATCCCACAGGCTCTCCCACAGGCTCTCGTATGCCCAAAGGAGAGCTGCCATACCAAGTACGCCGGGGTCAGCCTGGACCAGCAGACGACAGAGCCTCATGCGCCATCAGCTTGACGAGCACGGGATGAAAGTGACCGCGGCCTACACCTGCACCATCTGCTCCGACCCCCGACATTGGCAACCGGCCCACCTACCACGCTTGCATCTCCAGAGGACGATATGAGCTACAGGCGAACGGCCCCCCTAGCCCACAAATGCCAGGAATGTCCAATGACCTTCCCAAGCAAGAAAGGGCTGGACAATCACGTAAAAGCCAATAAGAGGACCGCAACACAGCCGACAGCCGCGCAAGCAGCTCGGACAGCTCCTACTGCGACTCCCACCGGCAGGCTCCGGACCACGACCAGCCAGACCGGAGCTGCAGCACCTGCGAGGGCCATGTCTACGCGGATGACAAGGCGATCAACACCCGCCAACCCAAACAGACGGCCCCCCCAGTGCTGCAAGCCGGGCCAGCACCGCAGCGAGCACGACGAGAGCCAGCACTTACGCACTTACAAAGACGCAGCGTGTCTTCGCAAGTGCGAAAACACGGCCCCCGGTGGTGATCGGATCACCTATCGCCACTGGCAGGACACCGACCCTGACGCCCCCTTTCTTTCTGCAGCATTCAACATGTGCCTCCGGTTCAAGCGAGTACCCCCTGCCTGGAAGGAGACACGAACGATTCTCGTTCATAAGAAAGGTGATCTGAGTGAGGTCACGAACTGGAGACCCATCGCCCTTGGGAGCACAATCTCCAAGCTGTATGCGGGCTGCCTCGTGGCACGCATGCAACAGTTGGTGTGCGACCATGACGTGCTCTCACGGTGTCAGAAGGGGTTCCTGCCGCACGACGGCGTGTTCGAACACAACTTCGTGCTGCAGGAGTGCCTGGACGCAGCGCGTGCCGGCGGAGGCGACCTTTGCGTGGCCTTCTTCGACTTCACCAACGCGTTTAGATCTGTACCACACAACGCACTAATTGACTCTCTTCGAGGCGCAGGTGCGGGCGAGGCGAACCTGGCTGAAAAGAAAATGAAGCCACGTTTTAATGGAAATCCTTCACTTAGCAATCTGGACTGCTTATTAGTGCAAATCGGATAATGAATACATTTTAACTGCAGACATTTCTCGACACTAATACTAACCAAATGATCATTGCTACGGGGATGTTACTTCATTACTGCTCAGCTTTGATTTCCACAATGAGGACATGTTCCTTGACATGATTAATTAACAGCATTAGCGAAAATTTTTCAGCTAATACCACTTTGCAATTTGTTTTGAAAGTAGTGTCCAGCTCATACAAGTAATCTAGCTGGTGTGACAGAACTGCAGTATTCACTACAGATCTTTAACAAGCCTGTTATACAACAGTGTTGTACATGGCTTTGAAGCAGCAACATCATGATAAAGAAAAATTTGTTTTGGAAGATCATTTACAATAATGGCTTACAACGCACACTGCAGTGCTTGTCTTCGTGTGTCTACTTCGTCCTTGTGTCAGTGTGCGCTGTAAGCCATTATGGATCTTCACCAACTAGCCCGGTCAAAAACCTTGCTGCAGATCATTTACAATACCTTCACATGATTTTACCTTGTGCGGTCATAGCATACAACGGTGTTATAGATGGCTCTGAAGGAGAGACATCACGATAAAGAAAAATTTGCTTAGAACATCATTTACAATACTTTCACATGATTGAGCCTTGCGCAGCCATAGCCTGTAGCTGATGTGGCTCGTAACCATGTCTTTCTCATTTCACTTTGGCGAGAAAAGACATATGTCTCACGAGATATCAACGAAAGGTTGTACAACGGCATTGCATACATCATATCAAAGGTAAGACCAGCTATTTGCTTTTTTAATACAATTTTTGACAGTATTCGCTTATTCACATACTGCTGAAGTGACATCATTTGACTTGTTTTTGCTAGCTGTGAGCCCTTCATTATTACCTTTATTTAATATGTCTCGTGGTTTAACAGTCCAGAAGGTTACTTCTTAAATTGTTGCTGCCATCACTACTATAAGTATGTATGTTACTAACTTATCACCAACTTATTTAGGTTACCAGAGCTTTATGTTGGTGTAGATTCAATTGAAGCAGAACCTGTTGCTTTTCATTCACTCAATGCTGCACAAAATGAAAAAAAAAACCTATTTCTCGCTATTCACTGGATTAATTTGGTTAAGCTAAGCTTGCTTCGCTGATGCCTGCTGCACTGACGCTCGTTTCATTTAACTTCGCTAGCTACATAAGGTGAAGAAGAGAGGTTTATGAATGTTGGAAGGGTTGAATATGTTCTAAATCAAATATTTCTTCATTCATATTGGCATTCAAACTGAACATTCGCTACTCACAAATATGATAGTTTTCAAACACGCATCACAATCTCTGCTTGATGGAGCAGAAAATTGGTGCACTGATAAAACATGTCTAGTCCCAGTGGCAACAGCAGCCAAAAGCATGACAAATTATTGAATGAAGAATGCTGTATCACTTTACACTTCTGTATCACTGTCAGTTCAACTTCTAGTGAACCTTTTCGAGCGAGCAATCACTATACTCGCTAATGAGTCCCAATTACAAAAAAAAAAGCTGCTTATTGCCCCTAATGCTTTCTGTTCAAGCTGTTAATATACAGCCCTACATAACATGAAATTTAATGGCACAAACAAAAAAAAAAGCACTATTCAATTCGTGTTCGGTTCAGCCCAATTCACGCAACTTTAGCTCGAAATGTTGTTTCTGTGGACATAAATGGCTAAGCCAGTGTCAATAATGAGATGCTGATATTCAGGGTTGATATTGCAGGAAGAGTAATTGAGGAAAGTGCTGAAGCTACCAAATATAAAAACAGTCACATTCACACATGATGCAGCTAATGGCACCCTGATTATACTAGCCAAGTCACATGGCTTTTGTGACACTGAGAATTTGCACAGCACCAGCAAGCAAAAATGACTCAATTGTTTAAAATTAAAAGTGCATAAAAATTATGTTAAATCTCATAAATCTGTTTCATGTATTCTTTAAATGTTCAACACTGCTTCTTTCATTATCCTATGTTCTCGATATGCAAGTGTATAAGAAATCATAGGTTTCAAGTTTTCCAGAATAATTCTGCTAAGGCAAATTTTGATGATGCTCACAAATTTTTACAGTCATATTCACTTGATCTCCATGAGTGTTCAGTGTGGTTTCTGTCTCCATTTCATTTAGTCATCAACCTTCTCAGTCGGTATTGATGAATCTCTCTAAGAATGAACCTTTCGCATTCTATACTTTCATTCCACTATAGGTGCGATTTTGTAAATTCATGGCTGATGTACAGCTCGACAAACATTGCAATCAATATAGAAATCAAGTTTCACCATGACATCCCCGCAAACTTGTCATTTTGATGCTTAAATTCAGAGCACAAATTGGGTGCTGGACATAATAGAACCCGCACAGCACAGGAGAAGCGCTATCATGTGCTTGTCCTCTGTTGCATGCTGGTCCGGTGTGCTTGGTCCAGTGCTTTGTGTGCTCTTCAATGTCCCGTACCGAATTTGCACACTGAAGTTGAGCATTATGAACCAACTAGCCCAGCAACAAGCCCAGCAACAATTTTGATAGTACTATACTGAAGCAGTCATTTGTCCGCCATGATCACTACGACATATTCCCCTCACAGCTCACGTACAGCCTACCGACAGCCGCAGCCATCGCGGCAGCATACGTGTTTCCTGCTTACTCCACGACAGGCCTGCCTCAGTGTGAAGAGACGCGAAACTTCGGTCCCTACATGGGCTACACGCTACTATATCTGCTGACCGTACGGGCTGTTGCCATGACCTTGGCGTGGACGTTTCCAACGCAGCAGCGTGCAGCCGCCTTCCTGGGCCTTGTGGTACTGGTGTTCTGCATGAGTGGTGGCTACGCCGTCCATCTCATGGACCTCTCGCTGGTCACATCGTGGCTCCAGTGGGTGTCGCCGCTGCGCTGGACACTCGAGCAGCTTACCATGGTCGAGTTTGCCGGTGGGATGACGCCCACGTACGACTGTCGCGTGGTCCGGTGGTCCTTCAGGAGAACGGCATCCAGGTGAGCAAAAGAGACTCAAGTTAGAGAAACCTTTGGTACTTATTTCTCTCACACAGCAACAATCGTCGTATACATTGCGCACCTTTTCTCGCTGAAACGCCCCATGCCTGATACTGCAAGGCCTTTAATAGCATGCAAGTTATTGACATTTCCAACAGGAAAATAGCGAGTGTTGAGTTTTCAGGAAAGGGAAAGGACAGAGGGACGCCTCATAGGGCCAAACTGTTTGTGCACTGAAATAATGCAATACACTCCACGGAAAACACAAGCTTGCTGCTTTGAAGGACGAACAGATTTTGATAGTTGAGTTCTTTGACCACGATACTCAGTGGTGCAATGAAGCTGGTATGCATCGGGACAGAGAGAACGACTCGTAAACTCGTAATTAGGCAACAGTATTTACAACTGTAGCCGTAAGGTGTTATATATGAAGTATTTCAGCATCCCCACAGAGTGGCAAAAAAGATGTTTTATATATTGCAAATTTTCATTCTCTCATTTCATTGTTTAATCACATACTGTAACAGCTTTTCCAACTTTAAAGGACATGCTTCATTACCATTTAAAAAAAAATTGTAACTGATATATCCAATCAAGGCATGTCATTAAATTTTACTGACTGTCTCAAGCATAATAGCTGCTCACTTTTCCATGACCCAGTCGAAGGAACTTTAGGTTTGAAGTTAATTCGAAGCTAATAGTGATTTGGTTCGAATAATTTCGAATCAAATTCGAATAGTATATATCACATATTATAAAGAAAACTGAGCATATTTGTCATGACCATAGGCGTGCGCAGGCCACCCCTTTAGGGGGTGCGAAAGTTCGTCGCAGCTACCCCCCCTCCCTATTAAGTCGACCTATGAGGCAGACTTTGCACCCCCCCCCCCCCCCTTCCCCTCTTAGGTAATTTGAGGGGGGCGCCCCCCTGCCCCCCCTTGTGCGCACGCCTATGACCACAACGGTTCCTAACTATGCATTTTTACTTCGCACATTTGCATATCGTACCCAAGAGCCTCTAATATCGCTGAACTGGGTCGGTCGTTCTAGCATCAGTTGACAAGAGAGAGAGAATAAAAAAGAGAGAAAGGCAGGGAGATCAGTTGACAAATTAAACTTCCTCACTTCACTGCAACTTCCTCAGTTGCAGCCGCCGCTTGTAAACAAGTGATAGGCGCGCCGACGCGCAGTGCTCGGAGGCAGCTTTTGCACCTGCTGTGCCAGTTCTCACATGATCAGAGGGCTGTAGCGGGCTTGGGCTGGCACGGCGGGGCGGAGCCAACTCGCTGCGACGTTGCTACAAGGGCCCCCCAGTATGTCGACGGTGCCTACCACTGTTTACAAACATGGAATAGGTCTTCATTGGCCTCGAGGGCGACCACTGAAGAGGCCGGCGCTGCTGTCGCTGTGACGTAGTAAACGACATCATGTGACTTGCCTATGCCGTCGTCAGTGCAGTGCGCTTGCTTTCAACCACGAGGCAGTGCATTTTCTAGCCTTCAGGTTTGTTTACCGCTCAAGACCGCAGTGCTGGAGGCATTCGAGCGAGCCTTAATGTGAATGAGCCCTTCCAAAACGTCTCGGCAAAGATATACTTGGCTAATAAAACTGACATTGGCGAAACAACTCGGCGGTCATCCTCGGGTGTGCAGCTCACTCGGCGGCCACTTTTTTTTTTTTTTTCGAGCGTCCGTGCATTTGCAAAGATTTTGCGTCTGGAATTGTAGTTAAAATGTTCCGCAAGTATGACGCTGCACTTCGTGGATCTGTACTCAGAAATTCATTACCTTT
>JALIZH010002805.1:0-33777 GCA_030522465.1 Rhipicephalus appendiculatus
TTTGCATGCTTCTTTCTTTTCTATCTCTCTATTTTTTTTAACCCCTCATTCCCCTTCCCACAGTGTAGGATAGCAAACCGGACGCGCGTCTGGTTGACCTTCCTGCCTTTCCTTTCTTTTCCTCTTCCTTCCTTTCTTCCCTTCTGGCCGTATCGTTAATGGGATTTATACCAAATTTGATATGGCATAACATGACTGTATGACGAACATAAATGGCTGGTCATAAGAAAATCTTGACTAACTTGTCCAAAAAAAGTATGATTTACATGCCACACTCATGGCGCGCTCGCGGCCGTTTCGTTAGCTTGATATACACCAAATTTGGGATTGAGTGACGTGACTGCATGACGAACATAAAACTCATGGCGCGCTCGCGGCCGTTTCGTTAGCTTGATATACACCAAATTTGGGATTGAGTGACGTGACTGCATGACGAACATAAATGTCATTTATGTTCGTCATGCAGTCACGTCACTCAATTTGGTGTATATCGTTAACGAAACGGCTGCGAGCGCGCCATGAGTGTGGCATGTAAATCATACTTTTCTTGACAAGTTAGTCAAGATTTTCATGATATGACCAGCCATTCATGTTCGTCATACAGTCATGTTATGCCATATCAAATTTGGTATAAATCCCATTAACGATACGGCCAGAAGAGCACAAAGTCGTAGGCGGCTAGATAGATAGATAGATAGATATCATGACTTGTCATGTGCTACATGACTTGCATGCCACGCCCATGGCGCGCTCGCGGCCGTTTCGTTAGCTTGATATTCACCAAATCTGGTATTGCGTGACGTGACTGTATGGCGAACATGAATGACAAGTGGTAATATGGAAATAATGACATGTCAGGAGTAACATGACTTGCATACCCTCCCCGCTCATGGTACGCTCACGACCGTTTCGCTAGCTTATTCACCAAATTTGGCATGGCGTGACGTGACTGTATGACGAGCACAAATGACAAGTGGTAATATGGAGATCATGACATGTCATGTGTAAATGACTTGCATGCCGCGCTCATGGTACTCTCGCGGCCGTTTCGCTAGCTTGATGTGCACCAAACTTCGTATTGCGTGACGTGACTGTATGACGAACATAAATGAGAAGCCGTAATGTGGAAATCATGACATGCCATGTGCAACATGACTTGCATGCCACGCTCATGGTGTGGTTGCGTCCAGTTCGCTAGCTTGATATACAACAAAATTGGTATTCCTCGACGTGACTGTGTGATGACGAACATAAATGACAGGTCCTAACATGTAAATCATGACATGTATATCATGTACAGCATGATTTGCTGCTTGTTGGCTGCTTCGCATTACATTGATTCCCAGAGTGCGTGGGATCTGCCGGCTTTTCTTTTCTTGGCTACTAAATATGGGATATTCCTAATCCTTGGTAGGTCGGAACTGCTAGACGGGTCCGCTATTTTTTCCGGTGGTGCCGTTACGGATGCGTCTTATTGCGCCTTCTGTGAGAGAGGCTGAGTGGCAGTTGGAATTTTCATGTAAAAAAAATACAGCTGTTTTCCTCAACATGCATCGGTGGTGGTCGGCAGACCTAACTGTAGTACCGGAAATCTCATGGGAAGTGTTTTTTTTTTAATGTCATATAGTGGTTTATGGCGCAAGGGCCATTTGATGGCCAAAGAGCACCATTTCATTTTTTAGATGCGAAGCGTCTTATGGCGAAGTTTAATCCGGTGGTGGTGGTGGTGGTGGTGTGCGGCCGACCACCCTTACTGCGCATGCGCAAACCCTTTAAAAAATAAAGATAAAAAGCTCTTCTCCCCCTCTCTCTCCTCTAGGCATCCCTGCCCACGGCGTCCACACCCCCACTGCGCATGCGCGTCCCCCCTCTCCTCACCTATGCTCCCCCTTCTCTCGCCTCGTGACGCCGACGCAGGCAGCGTCTGCTAGCGAGTTTCTTGGTTGAAAAAACCGACTGCTCGCGCTGCACAACCGTTCACTGGCCAGCCCGTATATATGGCACTGGATCTTGACATCCAAGGTAGTGCCGGTGGGAGATTTCTCCTGCGCGGTGTTGAACACTAAAAATTCGCAGCGTGCGCGCGTTAACTAAAAGCGGACTGCGGGCCCCTGTGTCCAGTCGGAGTCCTCTGTCTCTCATTGCCCATTAGCAGCGATTGGCATGTTCAAGCAGGAAACACCGGTCTATCACTGCGTGATTGCGCCTCCCCAGCTTTTCTTCTGCGCAACGTCGCGATGATCGCCAGCGTCAACGCCGCCACTAATGTAAGCGTTACCGCCCGCTGCTTCGCATCTACACATGGTTCCCTTTAGCGGGAGATGGTGTAATTTTTTGTTTTTTAACGAATGCACCCAGAAGCTGGGGAAGAGAAGAGGAAAGAACAAAAGGATGACCCCGTGTACCGCTCCGAAGCAGCTGACATCTGTACGGCGGACGTCAGTGGATGACTGAAATGTGATTATATGTATATATATATATATATATATATATATATATATATATATATATATATATATATATAGGGGAGAGAGAGAGAGAAAGAGTATCACATCCCACAACCGTCATATGGTATGAGGGACGCAGTAGTTGGGGGGCTGCGCACATTTCGACCACCTGGGATTCAGTGTGCACTTACATCTAAGTACACGGGCCTATAACATTTCGCCTGCATCTAAACTGAATCTTCATCTAGATCTAATGCCGCGGCCGAAATTCGATACTACTCAAAGTTAGTTGGCGTTTGTGTTGTCCGGGTTCGCACGCCCATTAATATAACATGAATATGTACTAGTGAGCTCAACTCTGTTATACATCCTAGTTCACAATGCCGTACCGCTTTCTCTCACGCTCTCATGGAGCCAGCAGGATTGACGGGAATCGCGTTATGACCAGACCACCATAACGGATATGCGCGGCGCCAGGTACAGCGTAGTGCGTGCGAGCTGAACAACAGGTTGCCGCACGTGTGGCACAGCAGCGTTTTTCGGAATGCGCCCTCTCCACTGTCTAGAACCTCCATCCCGTGGGTTGAAGCCGTATAGATCCTTTCGCTGTTTACAAACACAGGTCCTGAACGGCTTCCGGTTTTGTGCGCCGGCGCAGCCTGGTAGCGCTGGCGGAGAACAAAAGCCTTAGCGAGTAGCCCGCTCATTTTCAACAGTTCTGTCTAGTTTTGTCTATGTGAGTGGCCAAATATTTCAAATATATTTTCTTCTAGGCTACACAAAACATTATAAGAGTTAGTCCTTAACTTCCGGCGACTTCCTTTTGCCTGAAAGCAGAAAAAGGGTTTTTTCTTACTCAAGCTAAAAAACAAGCTTTCTGCTTCATTGTTATAGTGGTAACTGAAGTCACCGGAAGTGTCTTGGGAAGCAACACGTGCTACTGCTATTTTAATCTTGAAACCAAGCGAAAAGGCGAATAGACAAGACAACTTCTCCCCGCTTCTCACTACGCTCGCCGACCCACTCTGGGTGATAAGCACTGAAGTGCACGACCAGCATCGGGCGGGGGCCGCACAGCGACGACAGTAGGGTGAGCTCACTCTCACGCCTTGTGAAACCCAGACGGATTTAAGCAATCGCAATGCTTTTACCGCCAATTCTAACACACCGTCACTGCCACACAATCCTGCGACGCCGTGGTTGGTGATGGCGCATCCGCGACTGCGTGCGGAAGTGACGGCCTCACGCAGTTGTACGCTCGAGATTTGCTGGGCCGAAGGCTGCGTCAACTGCGAGATGTTACTTTACAGTCCATCTTCTCGTAACCCGTTGTGAAGTGGCAGACCACATAGCTGGGGATGCGCAATTGAGGTTATTCGCAGAAGGGTTGTAAGGCGGGCTAGTTGGTATAGATTCATATTGAAATATTGGCAGCGCAAACTGACGGGACACAGAAAGAGGACACAAACAGGCGTCCTCTTTCTGTGTCCCGTCAGTTTGCGCTGCCAGTATTTCAATATGAGGTTATTCGTGCTGTACACGAACATAGGTCTCCTGGACCGCGAGGACATAAGGCTCCTCTAGATACAGGTGAGCACATAGTTTTTTTTATTGCGCAGTCACATTTACAGAAGGTTCTTCTATAAACAGAGGGTAATTGGCTCTCGGCTCCGTCTTGCCAAGTTGCTTGTTGCGATGGGTGACCGAGACTGCCGCAGCCATGTACTGGCACCGTGCGTCTCATTCGGCTCGCAGGAGCTCGCATATTACTCTGGACGCCGTGTTAAGCTGCTCCAAGGAGGGTGCCGCATGGATCCGGTGATGTAGCCAGTGGACTCGCTGCCTCCGCTTGGGCTTCCGCCTCTTCCAATTGTGGTTCTTCGTGGCCGCCTGCGACGTCCCCGCGTAGTTGTGCTCGCCGGCATTTTTGGTGCGTCGTTCAGGCACCGATCGTTTTTGCGGCAGCTCCTGTTTAAAGGGACCCTCAGAAGGCAACACAAGAAATTGTAGTTAGACACTGGAAGTTGCCGGTTGCCCAATGAAAGCCGTTGTTCCACAAGAATTTTACAGCGAAACCTGTTATGAAATCACAACAACGGCCGGCTTTGGTGCCGTAGCTGTCCGCCGCCGCCGCCACTGTCCGTAACCGCTATCGCGCGAGATAAGAAAAAAAAAGACGAAAACAAAATATGCAGGATGGAAAGGGGTTCGAACATTGGGCTTTTGCGGGGCAGCCCAGTATTCTACCACAGAGCCATGCCATTGCTCGAAATTCCTTCGCAAAAAGACGTTATACAGGCGTTGTTTCGGGAAGAAACCACGTTAACATATGTAATATAGCGTGGTATAAGAGTGCAACAACCAGGCGTCACACACTGCGAATTGTGTAACCAGGCGTCACACAATACGAATTGCGTAACGAGTGGGTTGTTGAATTCTTCCAATCAAAGGGCTCAGCCATAATTCTTCATGGCCATCAGCCACCGCATCAACAAACTGCACATAAGGCCTTGCGAATTCGTAGCGGGTAGCTCGCTCCTCCGCCGAATGAAACGTAATGACGTAGCGGATACCTTGTAGGCGTTCTTGTATTAGTAGCCCCGAGAAAGTTTACAGCGGGTTCTCGAAATGCCGCTCTTCCAGCTTTCTCTGTGATAGTTCTGCGCTTTCCGCGCAGGGCTGGTGTCTTTTAAATGGGCTCATTACGAGCTGAGGAAACCAATATTCTGAAGCGGCGTGAAATAATTATGCGAGGACGTGAGCTTGAAATCCTTGCCACTCGCCCCCGTGAAACCTTCCCAAGCTAAATTCTTTCCCTGCCCTCTTCGGTATCGGAGCAGAAGGATCACAGGGACGCCGACGCATCAACACGCCATACGTACGCAGTGTCGCGCGCGCATGACCTGCCCGAGCGAGCCCGAGCACGCGAGTCGTGTTGTGTTGTTGCGGCGTGCTGTGAAGTGTACTGCTTTTTTCTGCGGGAAAGATCCCTCATTGCGCGCACGATTCACGATGCTGGCACGGATTACGGATCATTATCGCGATACACCGCGTCGCACCGCTTGAACTGCTGTCAGAGACGATGCACAAAAAAAAAGAACGTAAAAAAAGAAGCGAAAGCTTGCACTCGGTCGCGCAAGGCTTGTGACACAGTGAAGCTGGCCAAGTACGGCGCCGCTCGTACTGGGCTTTCCGGTTGGATGGATTCTGACGTAGCATACGCGCAGCATTCCACTCACGGTGATTGGCAGTATCTTCTCGTCGTCTCTTGTTCTCCATTTCCCTGGTCACGTATTCTGAATCTGCTCGCCGCTGCCATACTGTACAACGACAATTCTCGCTTTCAGATGCACTGTTTCTTCTGCGATAGTACGGACATTACTTTGCGCTTCCCATGGTTCTATCTGATAGAGCGGCCGAGCGTTGCGGAAGTCGGTTTGCTCGAGGGGTCTCCGTCGCTGGGCGTGCCTTAATGCTAGCAGCTGCACAGGTTGTCGCTACTGCGTATGCGCTACTTGGAATGGCGACACGAAGTTATGCCAGGCGTTCTAGCAGCTGCGGCGTCGCTGGTTGCCATGGCTATGGCACGGCTGGCTTTTCGTGAAACGCGCACCTTTGAACGGCTGGCTTAAACAGCTTCGCTGTTAAAACGCGCCAAGCGTTGTCAGGGCTAGCGCCTGCAAAACGTGGAAACGGCGAGAACACGAAGGCATGCGGGACGGATGCAAATTAGTCTCGCATCTCGCTGCGATTCCAAGGGGAAAAAATGAAAACATGCACACATTCCGTTTGGCTGTGTTATTATTCTCTCAACGTTGATTAATCTATTCAAGCAACAGATTACGCAAATTACCCATGTCACCTCGAATAATTCTCGCAATGTCGCGCGATACTGCGATCTACATCAGAGCACCGATATCTGCATAGAGCAGGGGTCTCAAACACGCGGCACGCCGCGTCCACCAGAACTACATCGAATGTGTTGTTTTTTAATTTCTTTAGAAATATGTTCATGGACTGCAAAGAAATGGTGTCAAACAATTTTTGTCGAGGCAGCCATGCGATCAGCATGTTTTGAAACATAACCGTGAGTGAGTGAGTGAAACAACTTTATTCGATCCACAATAGACGCGAGCAAACTCAACGTCACCTGGCTAGTGAAAAATCTATATTTCAGAATCGGCGTCCATATTTGGGTCAATCAGGAGATCGGTATCGATGTGTTCTTCGAATTCTAGCGCCAAATGCCCTGCAGAAATGATCCATATATAAGATACGGGAAAGGCCACCTTTGAAATGGCAACGTTAGATGACATTTTGCACAAACTACTTTTCGCCTTCCCGCCGGTTCTGTTGACTGCGGCCCGCTATCTGGATGTGAGTTTGAGACCCCCTGACATAGAGGATCGACGTGAGATCACAGACACCTACGTAGAGCCATCCCTTGCTGTACGTCATCCCTTCCATATTGGGGCGCACGCCCGTGAGAAAAAGGACAAGCCGCGTTCAGTTTGAAATTTACTTCCTTCCGCGAGGCGTAGTGTCGTAAATCTTGGCAGACATGATCGTGAGCGCCCAGTGTGCGCATTTTATTTGTCAGCTCGAAATGCCCATAGCTGGTCAGGGGGCCCTTTAGCAGTTTCTTCGCTCACGATTGCTTCGTGTACAGTCGAGACAGCGTTTTGATGGACGCTGCAAGCATTGCGTGGATACAGCATTCTTATCCCCTGTGGGGGCAGGAGGAATACTGCTTTACGTGAGGACCACAACCATTCCAGAAATGTGGCACATTGTAAACGAAAACTAGCCAAATTGGGCTTTTGAAGGGCTGCAATCCTCCCTAATACTAGCTGTATTTGGGCCTTACTCGCTTAG
The DNA here is from genome assembly GCA_030522465.1 of Rhipicephalus appendiculatus. NCBI lineage: Eukaryota > Metazoa > Arthropoda > Arachnida > Ixodida > Ixodidae > Rhipicephalus > Rhipicephalus appendiculatus. Next base: position 7,323 of record JALIZH010002805.1, read on the forward strand.
GGTGTAATTAGGTGGGTGTAATAAGGTTCTGAGTCCTCAATGTTACTTCGTTAAGAAATGATGTGTGACAAAAGAGGTAAAATGACTGTCTGAAACCATCCGTGAAAGGAAATTCAAGAACAACAAACTCCTATTTCGACTTCTTCGGCATATTTTCTCTTTATTATTTATCCAAGCTTCCACTCAGGAAAATAATAAAGACAAAATATGCCGAACATGTACTGATATAGTCAAGAAGTGAATCAAGTGTTTGGCCGTCAAGGTTACGAATAATCAATTCGCAAATCAGCCCTTCAAATGCTCCTAAAGTGCGACTTCGAAGACGCAAGTATCCTCGGGACACCAGCGTCCGAATCCCTAGAGAGGAACCGAGCGGCGAATGCCACAAACCGAGAGCATACACACCGGACTACTCCGCAGCGACACTCGGACTCTAGAAACGCACTGGAGGCAATTCCGATAAAATACAGCAAAATACTTGCGCACTATCGGAAGCAACGACGCCGCTATCCACCTGCTCACAAAAGGCTGAGTATAGAGCAAGCGGTGACCTGGAGAAGGCTACAGGCGGGCATTTATCCGCACATTTCACTACTACGCGCAAGGTACCCTGGCAACTACAGTAGGAATTGTCAATACTGCCCGGCTTCTGCAAACATGCTGTACCACAAGCCTTTTATATCTACCACTGTCCTCTCGCAGTGCTCTTGCTAAAGTGAACTAATGCGTTATGACCGTGAAATGCACGATTAGTTCCTTCAAAGTATCGTTTCTATTCCTCCTTCCCATTCGGCGCGTTTCGAATAGGAAAAGTGCAGTTCTGTCGACGCATTAACATACTGCCAGGTGGCGACCTTACCCCTAGCATCAGCGTCGCTCATGGCATCCGTCCATACCAGAAATAGCTTGGCACGCGCGAGTGCTTCGCGTGGCCTATAGCGTGGCCGTAACTATGCGTTCCGAACTTAAGCCCGCCCAGCGAGAAATCGCAGCCGGCCAACGGGGAAGACACGACGCGCGTTGCGTTTCCCTCTAGTCTGGCAGCGTTGTTCAATAACTCTAATATGCCGCGAGCAGGCGACTTTGGCACAAGTTCGGCGTCCATTCAGTGACGCTCTTCTGGGTGTCACACCGTTTTCTATTATTCCGCTCTCACCGTACAGCTACCACAAGCATCTATGACCACAAGGGTTTGTTTAATCATTGATCATGAACGTTAGTCGTGGGGAATTACAACTGCGCAGGGGAAAGAAGTGCTCATCAAAGTGCTTAATAGCTCTGGCGCTCGGTATACGCTTTTGGACAACTAATTGTGCAGAGGCGGCGCCCCTCAACGCACGGAATAAAATGCAATGCTGAGAAAACCCTGCGCAGAAAAAAGAATTAAGAAAACAACGCGTCTCTCCTCAAGCGGCTGCTTGAAGAGAGTCGCGCTGATTTCCATATTACCACTTGTCATTTATGCTCGTCATACAATCATGTCGCTCAAAAGGACACTTTGTACATTCCAAAGTGTGTTGGGTGAAAGCTTGCGGCCATTCGACTGACTATGCCATGTCTTTTTTTTTTTGCATTCTCATTGGGATGGCACAAAAACGGAACATGTGCGTATTTTCTTTGTTTCATTTTTTTACCTCGAATCGCAGCTAGACACGAGACCAATCTGCCTCCGTTTAGCATGCGTTCGTATTCTCGCGCTTTGCGCATCGTGCGGACGCCATCCGCGTTCCAACGTTTAAATTGACGGACACTTTGTAAATTCCCAAGTGTGTTCCTCGAACGCCTGTGCCCACTGAGACGGGGTCGGTTAGAATGGAACGCGATGCGCACGTCTCCGTCCTTGGATGACTGGACATGCTGGGTACAGCGACGCTACGCAAGCAAAGCGCGAGCGCTGTTGAGTCTAACGCGACCGGCGCCCGTTTGCGCGCCCCGGCGCCCACCTGGCACCGTGCCAGGGCACGGACGGACGGACGGACGGACGTGAGCATTACACAATAGAGGCTTTTGCCTTAAAATTTTGGTTTATATCAAGCTAGCGAAACGGCCACGAGAGTGTCATGAGCGTGGCATGCAAGTCATGTTGCACGTGACATGTCATGATTTCCATATTACCACTTGTCATTTATGTTCGTCATACAGTGACGTCACTCAATACCAAATTTGGTGTATCTCAAGCTAACCAAATGGCCGCGAGCGCGCCATGAGCGTGGCATGCAAGTCATGTTGCACGTGACATGTCATGATTTCCATATTACCACTTGTCATTTATGTTCGTCATACAGTCACGTCACTCAATACCAAGTTTGGTGTATCTCAAGCTAACGAAACGGCCGCGAGCGCGCCATGAGCGTGGCATGTAAGTCATGTAGCACATGACAAGTCATGATTGACATATTACCACTTGTGATTTATGTTCGTCATACAGTGACGTCACTCAATACCAAATTTGGTGTATCTCAAGCTAACCAAATGGCCGCGAGCGCGCCATGAGCGTGGCATGCAAGTCATGTTGCACGTGACATGTCATGATTTCCATATTACCACTTGTCATTTATGTTCAGGGTTGCCGTTGGTGGCTACTTTGCGCCAAATTGGCTACTTTTTGACCCCGTCTGGCGACAAAAATTTGCAGTTGGCTCCATGGCTATTTTCTGGCTACTTTTAAGGTGCTCATTTGGCGCATTAAGTAGCCATTTTTTCTCATTTTTGCAGACGAAATGCCTTGTTTTTAAGCTTTTCTCTCGCTCCAGCGGAAGCGTATGGTCGTCCTCCACCCACCAGTAGGCTGGTGCGCATCGAGGAACCCTTACGCGACGCTTAGCGCGTCTCCAAATACGGAGTGGCAAAGTTGCGTGCATGGGGACGAACGCGTGGCCGGCTCGGTGCTCAAGCTTCCCGCCATATATTGTGATGCTACGCTCAAGTTTTGCGAATAATTTTGAAGCGCAGTGCGTGATCTCGTGTAAACTTAGGAAAACAGACATTTGCAACAAAATTTAGCTGACCTGTTCACTTACAACCAGAATTTGCTCTGCACCTTCAACGAAAGTCTGTGTCAACTTACATGTTCCTACTGAATTGCTGGCTGGAATATTCTAATATAACTTTGCGTCTGGCAAGAACTCATATTTTCTACATAAAATACATGCACGCGTAATGAATTTATCGAAATTCGTTTATTTAATGTATTTCCAACTTACCGGCGGCTTTCTATGGTCTTACTTATTCAAAATGGTGTTATTTATTGATCAATACTACAGAATCTGCTCATAATACCACTTCTGTTCCGTTTGGCTACAAATTTGGCGATGATATTAAATGGCATGGCTACTTTGGCTACTTTTGGCTTGAGTTCTGGCTCCTTTTCAAGTCCACCCAACGGCAACCCTGTACGGAATGATTTGAACTTTTTATTGCACCTGAAAACACCTCCTGATCGAGTTGTGGACGAAGCATTGTTTTCCTAATCTGTATGGATACGTGCTTTATTGAACTTGGGCATTATGAGAAGCGACTGTGGTGCCGGGAAAAGTTGTCATGTTCTTTCTTCAGCAGGCCTCATGATGCCCACTCCAAAGTGTAAATGAGGGGAAAGACAAAATTGGAGATGCCTTCGAACTTTGTGTTGGAGCAGAGGTGTTTAGAAATCTTGTTATGTAGATGTGTTGAATGAAAGTAACATTATGTACGGCCGCACCATTTTCGAACTCATAAATTTGTAATATTTCTTGAATCCAAACAGTTCTTACAGTGAAATATTACGGTTGGTGGATGTCTTGAGTGTAATTTTTATGCAAATGCTATTCGTAATAAATTGCGCTAAGTAAAAGTCAGACTTGAAAATAAAGTTATTTTATGTTTACATAAGGTAATGCGCCCTCACAAGAAAACTGTGCTCGAATGTAACTATTTTTACTTAAACAGCTGGAATTCTACTTGTTTGAAATTTCAAGGTAGTAACTTTCCACAAATAAAACGGATCTTGTGGATGCCTTTTGTTGTTTTCCTGAAAATATGCGAGTTCACGTGAATGTAAAGCATTTTCTTAGCGAAAAGCGCACCGTCTTTCGCAACTTGACTGGCGACTTCCGTCAATTTGGGCCTACGGTCAAAACCAAACCCTTACAGGCGTTGAGCGTGCGTTCAAGGCGCATACAACATTCGAAAATGCCTGATAGAGCTATGCGTAAACAGATGCGAACATCGCGCTCCTCCATATTATAGGCTTATTACTTTGGGGACGAGTCATCACATTGTAGTGCAAAGAGACGTTGACGGCGGTTGACTACGCCGTGCCGTGGTTCTCAGGTTTTATTGGGACGCGGGCGAAGCGAGAGAGCGAAGTGGTTGCGGATGCCGTGTCCAGCCAGGTCAAGAGCCCGGTCGTTCTACCTTGCGCGTGGATCGCACATCACGAGCCACGCGGCACACTTCTTTCTTTTAAGGCGAAAGCCTTTAATGTCTCATGCTCACGTCCGTCCGGTGTCCGTCCGGATGTCCGTCTGTCCATCCGTCCGGGTGTCCGTCTGTCCGTCCGTCCGTCCGTTCGTCTGTCCGTCCGTCCGTCCGGATGTCCGTCCGGATGTCCGTCCGTCCGGATGTCCGTCTGTCCGTTCGTTCGTCTGTCCGTCCGTTCGTCCGTCCGGATGTCCTTCCGTCCGTCCGTCCGTCCGGATGTCCGTCTGTCCGTTCGTCCGTCCGGATGTCTGGATGTCCGTCCGTCTGTCCGGATGTCCGTCCGTCCGGATGTCCGTCTGTCCGTCCGTCCGTCCGGATGTCCGTCTGTCCGTTCGTCCGTCCGGATGTCTGGATGTCCGTCCGTCTGTCCGGATGTCCGTCCGTCCGGATGTCCGTCTGTTCGTCCGGATGTCCGTCTGTCCGTCCATCCGGATGTCCGTCCATCCGTCCGTCTTTCCGTCAGTGGAATGGTCACACGCTTTCGCCGAACACACTTTGGAATGTACAAAGTGTCCTTCAATTTTCTTTTCGCCGCGGGCTGAACAAGACTGGCGTGGCGCTACGAGGGCTCCCCCCTTCCCCCCATAGCGCTTTGCGCGATTCGTAACATACAAAAGAAAAAAAATGAGAGGGACAGATAGTACGTACACCCGCCCATTTTTTTTAACCTCAACGCGCGAGCATCGACCACCGAGTCACTAAACGCCGATTCCCGGCGTCCAGGTGTCCGGTTCACGGAACAGCCTAGCAGAGGGCATCTGGACAAGACTGTTCCTCAGGCATACGCGCGTATTGCCGTTCATTTCACCTCCGTGCGTCGTTATATGGCGCTTTTCGACTTGTCGGTCGACGCTCGCGTGTTAAGGTTAAAAAATTGGCCGCGTGTACATGAGCGACAATCCGTAGGTTTTCCGCTGGGAAGTCCGTGTCGTTGTGTTAAAATGCAGAGGGTCCTTGTCCTAGCTCCAGTGGTCGGCACTGGGAGCCACGGAGCGGGCGAGGTTCGCGCCGAACAGATGTAGGCAGCAGTGATGGAACCCGTCGAGTCCATTGTGGTATCGGCGGTACCAGCGGTCGCCTCTTGGAAAACGGCTCAGTGAGGATAGTGTGGAGCGCGGTGATGATTCGTGTGGGCAGGCGTCGCAAGTGGTGCGTGATCGGCGTAGGTGTGAGCGTCGGTGAGAACATGACGCTGTCTGCGCGTGATGCGGCCAGGAGCACGCAGGCCGATGGTCACTGGAATGACTTATCGGAAGAAAGGCTGTGCAATGCACACTGCTATTTCCGAAGGACTGCAGATGAGGCCGTGGGCAGGTGTGTAGAACAGAGATGGGCTGGTGGCACGAGCGCGCGGTGTACATGGATGGCACCGACGGTGGTTCATCTTCGTCGCGTGCCGAAGGAAAAGTCCACGGACTTGAGCAGCACTTATGAGAACCACTGCGTTGAATGCCGTGTGGGGAGTGCTGATCGGTTTCAATTTCCTCGGCGCTTCCCCCGAGGTGTTAGGCTGCAAGTCGTGATTCGCAGAAGGCTCGGGCTGTGCCAGATCATGGTACGGGGCGTCCGTGGATACGGAACCACCTTGGGCAGCCGGCAGAGGCGGTCTTGCGAGCGGGGCGGCATGCTGGACAGATGCTTGCGTGGCCGGCTGATCATAAGCAGATAGGTCCACGAGAAAAATAGCGCTGAATGAACGGGGACACAAGAAGGCACACAACACAGGCTGTGTCTTCTTCTTGTGTCCCCGTTCATTCAGCGCTATTTTTCTCGTCTTCAGTATGTACCAACAAGCCCAAATTTCAACAGTGCAGATAGCTCCACCACGGGCACAACTGGAGCGCCGTCCGCTGTCGTTGCCATGCTGTCGGTAGCTTTGCCGCTGGAGTAGGATTTGTCAGCTGGCTCGGTTAGGGTGCCGCCCGTGGTGTCGGTGACCAAGTGACAGGTGGCGCCGGTTTGAGTGTCGCACACAAGGTCAGTAGGCGCTGAAGTCATCATGCTCAGCGACGTGTCCACAGGCGTGGACCGCTCAACCAAAGGCTGCTCTTCGGGTGGCGTATGCTGCGATACGTCAATGGAGTGGGTTGTCGTGGGCAGGTCGCCTACCTCATTGTTGTGGCAGAGCGCTAGACGAGATGTGGTCAAGGCGAAGTGCGACGAAGGCTTGATCGAGATAGGTGAAGAAGCGTCTTCCGTGCGGTCGGTCTCTTGACGAAGGCGATGTTCAGCGCCGCAAAACTGTAGGACGGCGGCCCGCAGTCCGTCATATGGGCGGGGGCTCCACGATAAATACGTGAGGCGTTGTCTGAGGTCGCGCGGAAGATGGTATTCCAGTACCTCAAACATGAATTCTTGGGGCCAGATGCCGTTGAGCTCCCAGGCCACCTCGAACTCCTCGAACCATGTCTCCAGGTGAGAGGTCCGGTACGGTGGCAGCGCTGGGTCGAAGTGCGGCCACAAGGCTTGAGCTGGCTGGAGCATGACTGGAACAGCAGCACGGGAGCAGCGGTGAAGCGCTGGTCGCTGGTTCTGGCGTCCGAGGTCACCAAATGTAGTGCAAAGAGACGTGACGGCGGCTGACTAGGCCGTGCCGTGGTCTCAGGTTTTATTGGGACGCCGGCGAAGCGAGAAAGCGAAGTGGTTGCGAATGCCGCGTCCAGCCAGGTCAAGAGCCCGGCCGTTCTACCCTGGGCGTGGCTCACAAATCACGAGCCACGCGGCTCACTTCTTTCTTTTCGCGGCCAGCTGAACAAGATTGGCGTGGCGCAACAACGTAATCGCGGTTCTCGGGGAGGCAGCCGACATATCTCGATCCAGCGCTGGAATCATAGCGCTAGCGTGTTTCTTTTGTATTTCTAAACGAGAAATGTGAATGCGTACGGACACAATTCCGACCATAGGGATAGTAAAAACTCCTCTATTATTACACAGTCCCCTAAAATAACCCGCAAAACCCGCCTAGCGTAGGCGCTAAACCTGTAAAGCCACATTGCCTTTCAAGAGGCAATTGTTATGGCGCCATCACTCGGAGGCAACATGAGGTGCCTCAGGTGGCGCATGCTTCTGAGCCCACTACCCCTATTCTAGTGCACTGTAGTTTCTCCTACAGTGTTCTAGTGTCTCCTCAACCACGTAGTCTTGCGCGCGCGCGCATGCGCACGCTGAGCTACGTCGCGGTTCCGTGCTGCGGAGAGCTGCGCCGCGCGCCGTCCTCTGCGCTACGTGTATTATATTTCGCATCCTTTCGCGGTTAGCCGGCAGTTTCAGGATATCCATCCAGCACTACCTGACCTTGGCCAGTCGCGTGTGATTACTTGTACCCAGGATTGATGCAAGCAATGCAGGAGTGACGTATATTCTTGTTTTATTGGTACAGTAACGCCTGTGCCGATATTTTTCTTTTTTATCGCTCGGCACGCGCGCCATGCGCCGCATACTTTTGTGAGTGTCGTGTTGTTTGTATACGTTTGCGAACTACCTGTTTGTCACGGATACAGTAAGTTAGGTTTCTGAAACAGTCTCGCTCTATGGAACACCTCAGACTGTACACAAATATCGATTTTTTTTTGGCTTCGACATGGTTCGTAAGCATACGTGTTGTTAGTTTTGCACGGCCTTTATAGAACTCAATTCAACAAGCCATGCATCACCGTTAGCTTTTTCCAACTTTCTAGCAAACGTGACACCACTGCACAGTGCATGCGTGAAAGCACGATAATATATAATTGCTGGAGTTTTACGTGCCGCAACCACCATGAGCCAGGCCGTGGTGGGGGACTGCGGATGAATTTCAAACCACTGAAGTTCTTTACCGTGAACACAAACATAAGCACATGGGTACTCTTTGCATTTTGCCCCATCGAAATGCGGCCGCCGCAGCCGGGGGTCGAACCCGCGCCCTCGGGCATAGTCACGCGACACCCAACGGCTAAGCTACCACGGCAGATGAAAGCACAAAGGGAAATGGTCAGGGAAAGTGTCACCGAGCGTTTATTTCCCAGACTTGGTTACAATCATTAGAAACGTTAAACTGCATCATAATTGCACATTTCTGAAAAATAAACCAGACTTCTGTTAATTAAGCCAAATTCTCAATCGCATCCGTTTTAAAATACATGCCAGCCATGAGAGTTAGAATGGAATTATAAACGCGCGCAGTATGTCTCTCTCGTCAACATGATTCTGCTTTGGCATGTGAAACTCAACAGAATATGCACTTCTAGTGACAGTTGTGCACAGCAGGTGAGTACTTACACTAGCGGAGAACTTCCTCTTGGCCTAGTTGGTATTGCTTTCTGTATGACATTGTGCCACTAGAAAAACAAACACACAGAAGACAGACACGAACACGATGACATGGGTGGAACTTCCAGCTGATTTATTTCAAGCATGAAACAGAGGGATATATACACGTGACCCACATATGCGCAGAATAGCCAACAACACCGCCTAATACAACTCAAACAATCTAATCACAGAAAACCGCAGCTGTATGGACGTGTCACTTATACATTCATCACCTAACTTACTGATATCGAAGGCTTCTAGTAATTCACGGGCTGTCGGATACTTGTTCTTACCCAGGATCGTCACCTCATGATATCGTGGTTCGCATTCGCAGACCTTGCAGTGCGCAGGAAGATGCGCAAGTTAATTTTCTTTCCTTAGATTTCGGTCATATTCCCAGGCTCGTACTTTCATACAGCGGCCAGTCTGCCCAACATAATACCTGGCGCACGTCAGGGGGATCTGGTATACAACTCCTGTCTCACATTTGGTGCCGAAGCGTGTTTCACACCGCAGCCTGCGTATCGCTCACCAGTGGTGCGAGGCAGAGCTGAGACAGCTTCACAGGGGCAGAAAAAACCAGAGGGAGATCACACCTGCCTGCCACCTTTTTGAGGTTGTCGGTCACCCTATGAAGATAAGGAATGACTGCAGGTTTTACGGTGCTAGTAGCCGCCGGTTTCTTGTTGCCTTTAATCTTCTGCAGGAGAGTTTCCACCACTGCCGTAAGCAATGAACCAGGGAAGCCTGCCATAATAAGGCGCCTAACTTGTTTGTCAAAGGCAGCCTGCATCGTGTGAATGCACGATTTCTTTAGCGTGGAATCCAGGCAGAGCAGAGCAACACCCCGCTTTATCAGCTTAGAAGTAGCTGAATTGTACGGAACCAGCGCCTTATTCGCACTGCCAGCACACATGAATGTCATGGAACGTTAAACATAAGTCTAAAAACTGCAACGAGTTCCGAAGGGGTAGTTCATGGGTGAAATTAATACCTTTTCCATGCAGTCTAGGCATGATTAAAACATCGCCGTAACACTCCGCTGATCCAAGTCGGTTAAAAACTATTGAGAAGTCATCCACATATCTAAAAACCTTTAAAATATGGAGACCGCCATGTAGTTTAAAAGCATCGACAAGCTTGCGATCAAGCTAGGAAAATATTACACAGGACGGGCGCTCTACATGAGCCCATGCAGATGCCGAGTCTTTGCAGGTACAACCCTTTAATAATAATATGTGAGGTTTAACGTCCCAAAAAGCACGATATGATTATGAGAGACGCCGTAGTGGAGGGCTCCGGAAATTTTGACCACCTGGTGTTCTTTAACGTGCACTGACATCGCACAGTACACGGGCCTCTACCATTTCGCCTCCATCGAAATGCGACCGCCGCGGCAGGGATCGAACCCGCGACCTTCGGGTCAGCAGCCGAGCACCCTAGCCACTGATCCACCGAGGCGGACTGCAGGTAAAACCCTTTGTCAAACAGAATAAAAGTGCTCCTTAGGTAAAATTCTAAAATCATTAAAAAATGATTGACTGTGACGCCAGCTATTCTGCGCATGTGTGGGTCACATGTATATATCGCTCTGTTTCATGCTTGAAATAAGTCAGTTGGAAGTGCCGCCCATGCCATCGTGCTCGTGTCTTTCTTCTGTGTGTTTTTTTTCTAGCGGCAGAATCTCATACAGTAACACTAGCACTCACCTTTGCGAAAAGAGTATTCCAAATCCAATGTAATGATAACCACCACCACAGTGCCAACAACTGAGTTGTCGCACTATGACCGCAAGTTGACACGCCAGGCGAATACTGTGACATATCTGTAGCAGAGTAGTGTGTAGGTGCAGCATGCTAAAATATTATAGAACGCGTAGTATAAGTAGCCTTCATTTCCATAATTCACGCGGTGTAGCGCGAGTTCCTTTACTCCTGTAATCGAGCTGCCGCCACGCTGGGAGCCACTGACATCATTCCCGAAAGAACACCGTCTGGTGCGAGGCCATCTTGTCTTGTTTCTCTCGCACGACCCGCGTTGTAACGTACGTATACACAACTGAGACGGCCGTTACCGCATCAGAAGCATTGTCATTGAAGGGCTCGCAGTTGAATGAATCCATGGCTCATCGTCATACTTATGGTCAACGGGTAAATAAAATGGTAACAAATGTTAACGCCAAACTACTCAAGGAAGTCGACGCGACGAAGGCGACAGAATCTGGCCTGCATCCAGCGCACTCCCAGAGTAACAATAAAAAAAAAGCCGGCAGATCCCACGCACTGTGGGAATCGATGTAATGCGAAGCAGCCAGGAAGGAGCAAATCATGCTTTACATAATTTGCATGTCATGTTTTACATTTTACGACGTGTCATTTGTGTTCGTCATACAGTCACGTCGCGATATACCAATTTTGGTGTATGTCAAGCTAGCGAACTGGACGCAAGCGCACCATGAGCGTGGCATGTAAATGGCATTGTAGATGACATGCATGCCAAGATTTTCATGTTACCACCTGCCACTTATGTTCGTTATACAGTCATGTCACTCAATACCAAACTTGGTGTATATCAAGCTAACGAAACGGCCGCGAGCGCGCCATGAGCGTGGAATGCAAGTCATGTCGCTCATGACATGTCATGATTTCCATATTACGGCTTGTCATTTATGTTCGTCATACAGTCACGTCGCGATATACCAAATTTAGTGTATTCAAGCTAACGAAACGGCCGCGAGCACGCCATGAGCGTGGCCTGCAAGTCATGTGGCACATGACAGGTCATGATTTCTATATTACCACTTGTCATTTGTGTTCGTCATAGAGTCATGCCACTCAATACCAAATTTGGTGTATCTCAAGCTAACGAAACGGCCGCGAGCACGCTATGAGCGTGGAATGCAAGTTATGTCGCTCATGAAGTCATACTTTTCATATTACCACTTGTAATTTATGTTCGTCATACAGTCATGTCACTCAATACCAAATTTGGTGTATATCATGCTAACGAAACCGCCGCGAGCGCGCCATGAGCGTGGCATGCAAGTCATGTCGCATATGACAAGTCATGATTTCCATATTACCACTTGTCATTTATGTTCGTCATACAATCATTTCACTCAATACCAAATTTGGTGTATATCAAGCTAACCAAACGGCCGCGAGCGCGCCATGAGCGTGGAATGCAAGTCATGTCGCACATGACAAGTCATGATTTCCATATTACGAGTTGTCATTTATGTTCGTCATACAGTCATGTCACTGAATACCAAATTTGGTGTATATCAAGCTAACCAAACGGCCGCGAGCGCGCCATGAACGTGGAATGCCAGTCATGTCGCACATGACAAGTCATGATTTCCATATTACCACTTGTCATTTATGTTCGTCATACAATCATTTCACTCAATACCAAATATGGTGTATATCAAGCTAACCAAACGGCCGCGAGCGCGCCATGAGCGTGGAATGCAAGTCATGTCGCACATGACAAGTCATGATTTCCATATTACCACTTGTCATTTATGTTCGTCATACAGTAATGTCACTCAATCCCAAATTTGGTGTATATCAAGCTAACGAAACGGGCGCGGGCGCGCCATGAACGTGGGATGTAAATCATTATTTTCATGACAAGTTAGTCATGATTTTCATGATATGACCAGCTATTTTTATTCGTCATACAGTCATGTTATGTCATAAAAAATTTGGTACAAATCCCATTAACGATACGGCCAGGAGAGCACAAAGTCGTAGGCGGCTAGATAGATAGATAGATAGATAGCTAGATACGCTCAAACTCGCCGAAGTTCGCTAAGAAATGCTTCGCATTTAATAAAGGAATCAGAGAGAGCAATTTTATCTGTGGCTGTTGTCGAGAGGCAGCGCAACCTTCAAGACGTCGTCGGAATGGTATGCATCGTTTGAGGAAATCGTTTTCGCGGAAATTAATTAGCTCTGTAATGATCACGTTCAAACTTTTACAGCTTTTGATTAACTGCTCATCTTGGCCAAGGGATAGATACAGTATAATTATGTCTGCGTATCTTGTGGTGCAGCCAGAAAATGTAAAAAAAGTTGACTAAAGATTACGTGGCACTTGTTGCATCACGTTCGGTGTAATTCAGTGACTATATAAGAGTCTACCCTTCGTATTGGGTGACAGCGGGGATTTGTTCATAGTATGGGCTATATTGTGTACAAATGAATGAATTGTGTATTCCTTGAGTGTATATGTTTGTTGTACTATGTGTCTCGCAGACCTGGCAAACGTGTACGTACAAATAAATGTATATGTAAACGCGCTGCATCAGCCTTCCGGTGTCCTTGCATAATCCATGAATGGGCCCGACTCGCGAACTATCCGCCAAAAAGCTGTTCTTTAGTATCAACGGGCGTCGCCACATGCACTAACTTTTTTTAGTATCGTTGAATCCCTCCAGATCGCGCCGCCAGCTACCGCCTTCTTCACGGCAGTGGCGCTCTCACAGCTCCACCTTCTTACATAATGTTGAACATTTATCTATCGAAACTATTCACTGCTGCGCCGGAATTGTTTTGCTGCGATTGAGTGTACATTTTGGAGGCACATCTCGGGGGCCTATTTCCCCGTAAACGCGTGGATAACGTCGTTGCACTGCGTGAATCGGGGAGAAATAAAGACAGCAAGCCTAGCATGCAGTCTCCGGGTGAGAACTCCTTTGCAGTATCCGTACCTTCCAAAGTGAACGCCGTCTCGCTGGTCGAACAAGAAACGTACGAGTTCCGACGTTCCGTTTCGCGAAGTTTTCGAAACCACAGGTTTGTCTGCTTGATTTGATTGTCATGTCGTTGGATATTAAGATCAGTGGGACCGTTTTTTGTGATTACCAGTGCCGTATACTCTTTATCAGTTGAGAATCGATGCACTCGCTAGGCTTAATCGCTTCGCAAACCCGGTGTCAGCCATCTTGATTTTGACGGGGCAGGCAAAATGAAGGAACCTTACCCCATTTAAAGACGAACATTGGGGACATCGCCATTTCTCCCTTAAAGAAGCGAGGGTCACTCCATTTTTTAAAAAGTTTATGGTGTTTGTTTTCGGTGCGTGTGGTCACGAGTTCGATTCCTGTGTCGTGGGCACTTGTGTGCAAATGTCATATTTGTGCGTTAATAGTTTGATGTCCATTTTCTATTATGTTCCAGAGATGAATAGTACAAAGAAATGTTTGTAAAACGCTAGTGTAGTGCCTGATATAATTTTTCGGAACCTATCTAGGGCCGCGTAAAAACGGGGTTTTTAAAACCTCTCAAAGAAGCAGAAAAAACTCCCAATGCGCTCCGTTCAAGCCCCAGAATGAGCTGAATGAAAGCACCAAAGTTGCCTCCTAAAGAGTCCGTTAGTTCCTGCTTTTCACTATGTTTAAAAGGAAGTCCCTAAAACTTCCTTTTGACCCCCTTTTTGAAACGGATGTTGCGTAGTACCTTTAGAATGCAAGCTAAGAGGCGAGCCGAAAACTCCCTAAACGCTCAAACCCGTTTTCTGTGCACCGTCAGAGGCACCGCCCTTTACTTTTCAATGCTTTTCGCACTCCGCTGAGCAGATGGTTGCCCTGAAATGGTACGGAGCTTTTGTAACAGGTGTAGCCGCTTGCTGCAAGTCCGTCGCAATCTCGCCCGGAATCTCACTTGCTACCATGGCACACCTGCCGACTCCTCAACTTAGTTATTTCAGCTACGGCTGTTCCATAGTACTTCGTTTACGTTCGAATCGGCTGGCTGCGTTGAGGCTGGCTGCGTTGGGGCTGACCGTGTAGAGGGCTGCTCGGGGGAGGACAAAATCATACAGAGAAGAGTGAACAGGAGAGGGAGAGCAGCTCTATATTCTTCTTTATTTGCCCTTTCTCCTATAGGAGGTTGTCGAGAAGGTGCAGTCAGGTGCAGTCAGTGTAGTCGATCTGAGGACCTTCATCCTGGCGCTGTCTGTCAGCGCTGGATTGTCTTCGGAGGAAGGGGCGTTGCAGCCATTATCGGACGGAGGATTCAGTGGAGTGTCTTTGTTGTTCTCAATCAATAGGGTCAGCGCTGTTTTGGTTGGTAGCCTTGGTTCTTTCATAGAAACGGCAGCAATGGCAACATGGTCGTCTGGTGGAGCCGCGAGCAGAGACATGGAAGTCGCGGTCTCTTCGGCATGCACGGGGAGTTGTCGTCGCTGGCACTGCGGCTCGCGGGACTGAAATATCAGCTAGTGGAAACAGCCAGGCACGCGTGTTCTCGAGGCCGCCATGCTCCTTTCGGGACGCGCGCGCCTGAGTAGTATCGCGGAACTCTTGCGAACATTTCGGACACATCGACTGCAACTCGCTGGCCTACCTGTTTTTCTTTGCTTCTGGCCGTCAACACTTTCGAGGACCTCCATGACCATGCCTGAGAGACTTATCCCGCTGGTCGGCCCGGACTCTGGATCGCTTTCTGCTGCTGCATTGTCACCCATGGCTAAAGCAAGGGTAGCAGGGGGACAAGGAGGTGGGGGTAAAAAAGATGTTTAGTGAAGCATGTTGAAATCAGGGTGCGAATTCTAACACCACGGAGTAGAGACAAGATGATATGCGATATTAAAAATGTTCACAATTGCCCGCCTCTTGGGATCCTTACGAAGGGCTACACTCCCGTGCACGGCCGTGAGAGCGAAGCTAAAAATAAAGGAGTTGGTGTGCGAAAACTGCCCTTAAATAAACAAAACACGAGACTGAAGGAAAAATGCCCAGTCAGTTACCGCGCTGGCCTGCGGTAGAACCCCGCAAATGGATGAGAACACAATAGCAGAGTTTTTCGCGCTTGAAGACTTATGCGGACGGCAACTTAGAAAGGCTGCCGCATCACAACCTAAACTACTCCGAACCATATTTGGTTGGAACGTGCAGTTTGTATTTAACGAAGGCGCTCGAGAAAAGTGTCCGTTTCAGAGTACATGTCAGTGTCCATGTTTTCGAATAGGCGTGCATAGCAATGCGATGTTTCCTGTTAATTTCTATTGCGATTATAAAAGTGCCTGATATCGACACCGCGTTATTTATACGTGGCCTGTGCGAAGCTGTGCAATCTCCACTCATTTTTCGAGCATGTCAGTTAAGGACACGGGCCTACAGCTGAACTAATATGTGGCGGAAAGAACGGGTGTGGCAACGCGAGAAACAATGCACAATGGGCAGTGGCCCAGCAGGATGTGAATGAAATTGCACGTTAGTTAACATTCGGCCTGCGTACGACATTTCTGGCGCAACCGCAACTTAACAATGGGATGATAACCTTGGCCGATGTTGACCGACGACACTTTCGGTTAGGTGCGGGGTTGAATACGCTTGCCGTGTATAATTGAACCTAGTTACAAGGAACGCTTATATATCCAATAATTATTTACAGCGAACTGAATATGATCTTTTGTTCGGGGCATTGAATTTTAGTGACATTTGTTCTTTTTAAAAACAAACCGTAAGCGCGAGAACTGCCGCATGAGCTACCGCAAACAAGATACGTTTTGATTAGTACGCGCAAAAGTTGTGACGTAGCATAAAAAAACAACAAAATATTGAAAGACGCTCAACGACATTTTTTAAGATGTGGTTGTGACATTTAAAATTTCGTTCAAAGTATGGTTTAAATGGTACAGAAATTTTGGTCGGCCAATGCAAAATAATGAAAAGAACTGAGAGGTCTGAGCGGAACAAGGAAACTTCGGAAGCTCGTCTACAGTAGGCATAGTGAGATTGAAGCCTAAATTAATGCGTTTCTATATCTGGAATGCTTGCAGGAGAGAGACTATGAACTTTTCAGAGCCACGTTTTACCTCTACTGTAACAATGAATATGGGACATAAGGAACGATATTATGGCACCCATTCTACTCCGTTATGTTCACTTTCAGCTTGATTGGGTTAGGCCGGTGTCGGCGTTACCTTAGTCCATTGTGGAAACAAGGATGGCCTATTCCCCAAAACTTATGAAACGGGCGGCACACCGACTCGAAAAATGAGTTGTCCCACATAAAACTTTTCATGTGGGACAACGTAACGTGAAATGTGAAGTGAAATAGACAAAATTTGGCAGTGAGCATAAATATTTGCAGCGCCACCGCAGGCATAAAACAAAAGCGTAACATATGGCCTCCGAGACTTTTCGCGAATACGATACTCGAAACGAGACATCAAATTTTACGTTACTTTTTGTAGCAATACGTAGGAAGTGAAGCCATTTATAACAAAAAAAAAAGGAAAATGAATACTGCCACCCACACACACTCCTTCAATTTTATGACTGATGTTACCGGCTGGTTGCACGTGTAGATACTGCCCTGCGCAAACCGCGCCAGAATGTCTCGGAATGTTGCACATTATTTTAGGATCTTCTCTTACGCTTGAGTGTGGAAACGAGAACAGCTGTGTTTATTCTCCAACAAACGTGGCCACCAGTAGCGTAGCCAGAAATTTTTTTCGGGGGGGGGGGGGGTTCAACCATACTTTATGTATGTTCGTGCGTGCGTTTGTAGGTGTGCGTGCATATATACGCAAGCAAAACTGAAAAAATTTCGGGGGGGGGGGGGGTTGAACCCCCCCAACCCCGACCTTGGGAATACGCCACTGGTGGCCACCAGAGATAACGCTCGAATGTTCGATGCCGCATGTATAAATGCTGCTGCGCCTTGCCGCAGATCAAGTTATCGATGGCCGACTCTCTGTTCGCCGCAGTCAGTTTACCGCATGTATTGCTTGTAGAGTGACGTTTCGTTTTCAGGGCACAGGTTCGCCCAATGAAAAAGCTTAGTCTTGTAAACACTGCCTTTGTCAAACGTCACGACCCCGTGACGCCTGGTGGAGGTGCTGATTCCTTCCTGTTCTGGACGCCAATGAAAAGCCGGGAGCCAAGCCCGCAACATGAAGACACCGAAGTCATCCTGCAGCAACGGGCTAGCCGCAGGCTGCAAGGTTTCCAACATGAGTTCGGACAACTACCTGACTGAGCAAGAGCCACGGCGACGAAGGCAACAGGCGCGATGACGGCCTCAGCGTCCGCCGCGGCGATCGTGATGCAGCTACCCAGATAGCCGCCGACATTTCATGCATCGCCAAGTGAAGGCCCTCAAGCCTGGCTTGATACGTTCGAAAGGGTCTCGGGATTCAACAACTGGAACGTCGACGATAAGCTGTGCGATGTGCACTTTTACCTGGAAGCCGCAGCACGAACCTCTTTCAGGATTGTGACAGGCAACGTTGGATTTGAGAGGGACCTTCGCACAGCGAAGACTGCAATAATACCAATCGACACCTTGATACGTACTGTGCAAAATCACCATGGGACTTTCCTAAAGATACCTCCACGACCTGCTGGAGGCACTGGGTCTGCAACATGCGTATGAAGAGTGCGTAGCCGCGTTATTTACTTCAAGAATCATTGCAACTGGCCGGACTCTGCTCGAGCCCTTAGGGTGATCCTCTTTGATACCGAAGGAAATACGGCATTGAATAGCCTTTTCACTGTTGAAATATATAAGCTCTAAATATCGCCAAGCTAGAAGGCAGGCAATGGCCAAGAGTGTAAAGAAAATATAACCGGTTGCACCCCAAAACAAGCGACAAGCACGCACCTAAAACACAAAATCACATGTATTGCCGAGCAGATATTGCCACGCAAAATGTCGACAAAATGATGCACGGCGAAATTATCCGCCCATGCAATAACCGATGGGCGTCCCTAGAGGGTTCATTGAAGATGGAGGGTGGAAAATTGCTTTATCTGCGTCGATTACCGTTACCCATACAGAGTGACTGACGAGGAAGTATACCCATTACCACAGATGAATATAGCGCTGGACAGGACCCGACTGCAAAGTATTTATCATGGGTGGACCTCAAGACTGGCTACTGGCAAACAACGCTCGAGAAGAGCAACCTATGGAAAACCACCTGTGTCATGCGAGACGGTCTGATAGACGAAAGTTACTCAACCCATTTAAGGCATCCAAGCAAAACCGAAGCCTGGGGATTTCTCATTTCGTCGACAAAGAGCTGTTTGAAGCCCGAATACGTTAATGGAATGTCTGCAGTCATTGCTGATCTGCAGGAAATAGGTCCCTTAAATAAATTTGAACTGGTGTGTGTGCGCACTTAAGCTGATTCGTTAACGACGTTGTCCAAATCACCGTGCAACTGCCTTACCTCCCGAACATAAACGTAAGTTGAAGTGAGAACCACCGTAAGTGAAGGCATTGGAAGGTCTGAAATGTAGCCTGAAGACCAGTACTACACAGTTCGACAATGATGCTAAAACTAATACCCGCAGAGGGAGAAGCAACATCGTTGTAGACGTCGTGCTCGTCCACAGGAAAGGTGGACACAAATGGTCAAAGCGGACACACAGACTGGAAGGGTCATAGCTAACACTGGTCCGCCCCTATGTAAAACAGAAGCCAATTATTCGTGTACGGAAATGCAGTGCCTCGTAATAACATGATGCAAGGCAAAATTCGTCCACATATGCACTGTAATCTTTTAAAAATTGTAAGTACACATCATGCGCTGTGCTGGCTGGTGAACTTAAGGCACCTCTGGCAGTCTTGTACTATGGAGCCTGAAGCTTTAGAAATTCCCGATCACTGTGGTTTGAAAATGCATACGGAATGATTCCGATGCCGCCTGCTTGATCCGTGCCCGATAGAACAGGAACTGGAATACTACCAGGCCAACGACACCTTTATGGGACCTATGCGCGTTTCCTACTTTGCTGAATATCAGCGAACAGACCTGTAGCAGAAGAAGCTTGAGTAGTTGGATGGGACAAGGGTAATTGTCGTTAAGCTAGTAAATAGGCTGTGCAACGTTCCTTTTTTTTCTTCTGCTGTATGCAGCACCGGAGTTTGAGTACTGTGGAATACCGAGGTGAACGCAAAGAAAATTGTCGGAATTAGTTCCCGATAACGGAAGTTATTATTGCTCGAACTTCAAAACCTCAGCAAACGACGAGAAATAAACGTTCCCTTTCTTATTTCACTCGGCCACTGACGTAAATGGCACGCTGCAATCACCACTTGCCGCTCTAGTATGGAGATAAACCCGATGTCTCGCCCCATGGAAGCCCTTGCGCAGCGCACCTAGTGTCATTTTGCAATTGTTATCAAATTTTGATCTTTAGAAACAGAAAATCCTTTTCTGTCCGAGGACTTATAAAAAGTGCATTGATAATTTTTACAGTCAATAGCGTCGCCTTGCTGGGTCAATATGAATGTAGCATGCAACCTGTCATGTCAAGCCAATCGAAACGCCCGGGCAGCCGCCACTTTTCTGTCTCTTCCGATCACGAAAGCAGCTGTTTTATGTCGCTGTCATTAGGAATCAAAGTATTTTCTCCACTGAAATAAATTATAGCAGCTTTGTTTTAGTCGTTGCCACTTGAGCAGCGATATCAGCGCATTTCACGGTTCCAGAAAAAGCGATGAAAACGACGCGCTTGATCTGTGTCTGAGCGCCCCTTTAAACCTTTAAACGTGGACTGGCTGCATTCTCGCTGCAACATGATGTATTTCATAATAAGAACTTCTCGCGACTGTGCGCTATTTTCTTGTCACATAAACGCTGCAACTAACGTGTCGTCATGCCTCGAAAGGCGACCCAATGTCTCAAGAGAAAGCCCGTACGCTCGCAAGGATTCAGCAGTATTACTGGCATCACCTGAATGCCGATGTCGCTCATTAAGTCAAGGAATGCAGAGATTGCTACTGATGAAAGACATTGCCGCCGCGATTCATACAGCCGATGATATCGCGTCATCGATCCTACGAATGCATCGAGAAGACCTTACCTCAGTCATTTGCAACATCAACATCCGAAAATGATCGTACGGCTTTAGCTAGAGTCCTTCTTACCCGCTACGCCAACACAAGGGCCTTTTTTGAAGTCAGTCTGAGTGAATTCGTGAAAAGATAACATTACGAATATTCATGTTCGGCGTGATGGCCCAAAAGTCCTCATGGCCCACCCAGGTAGGCTTCTAGGGCCTAGAAATTTTGCAATACAAATAATTTTCCTATACAACAATGCAAGTCCCCGCGGGCTAACCGCTTACCACTTGTAGACGACTGGCCGCAAAGGGCATCTAAATGAATTCCTTTTCGACATGCTCGCAATAAACATCGTTTTTGCGAGCATGTCGCCTCAGGCTGCGGTGCATGGTCCAGCCCATTGGTGATGTACGGTCGCCGTAAATCAAGGAGGAGGTTATAAATGCTCCACGCCAGGAGAGACACTCCGGCAAAGCTCGGATGTAGCCCTTCAGCAGCCAGCACGATCCATGGCGGGAACGTGTCGGTTGCATGGTCCACATAAAAGACACCCTCTCTCACATGACACAAGTCCAGCAGTCACGAGTTGAACTTTCGAGCCTCGAGGTTGAACCTTTTCACTGCACGCCAGTTCTGTCCAAGAAGCCGTTCGTTGGGCCTCGTGGGAGCACTAGGGTGGAAAACACCATAGTGATGTCAGGTCTCTCATCTCGGATGCGGTCAAGAAGGGCGACGTAGCGGTCAAATGCTGTTGAGGCATCTGTAGGGGGCATTGTCGTCGGTCCCGATATGGAGAATCAAGTGCGAAATTCCTTTCGGAAGAAAGTCCAGTAGGTCGCCGATGTCGCCAATGTATGCGCCAGGCTGGCACATGAAGGCAGGGGAATGGGGGCTGGCTGGATCGAAGTGGTTATGTACGTATTTTAGTTGGGAATCGCCGATTATTGCAGACGAGGCAACGTAGACCGGAAATTTCCATGTCAGTTGTTTGCGAAAAGCGCGGGCAGCAGCCATTTGCTTCAATCTTTCTGTAAATTTGGAAAGCCAGTCAGTAACACAAGGACGTGAAAATTTGAACCTGTCGAATCACAATGAAAAGAAAACCACTAAAGCACCGCTGATGAGAACCCTGCATTCAGAAAACTTGCCAGAACATGAATCAGCAGTGCTCGACTCTCTTTTAAATAAGTATGACGAGATCTTCTCGAAATCCCAGACAGATATTGGATGCATCACTACTGAGCAACATAGGATTGCACTTACCAATGCTGTCCCTATTCATCGAGCACCATACAGATGTTCACAGGCCGACAAAGCGGAAATTAACAAACAAGTTGACGCCCTCATTAAGCAAGGTGTTGTGAGGCCTTCGTTGTCGCCCTATGCCGCACCGGTCATCTTAGCGGAAAAAAAAAGGCGAAGGACGTACACGTCTATGTATTGACTATCGCAAGCCCAACGCCATAGCGGTACCCGACTATTAACCAATTCCACGTATAGACGACATTCTGGACCGCTTGGGAAAGGCGAACTTTTTCACTACGCTAGATGTAACGTCGGGATATTGGCAGGTCCGAATGCATCCCCACGACGTTCAAAAAACTGCGTTTGTTACGACTAATGGTCATTATGAGTGGTTCGTAATGCCGTTCGGGTTAAAGAACGCTCCGGCTACATTTGAAAGAGCCATGAAATCAATAATAGCCAAACATCAGCTCACTAATGTTAGCAATTACTTTGACGATGTGGTCGTATACTCAGAGACATTGGACGATCATATACGACACCTCGAGGCACTGTTGAAAGCTCTTAAAGAAAAGAACGTAAAACTGAAACGGAAAAAGTGCCAATTTGCAAGATCCAGCATTGAATACTTGGGCCACAAAATTTCACAAGGAATAGTGACACCTAAGCAAAGTAACGTGGCTGCAATACTCAAATTTCCGACACCTAAACGAGAGAAAGACCTCCAGCGTTTCCTTGGTACTGTAAACACTTACCGTCAGTACATCGCTCATTTCAGTGACATCGCTCTCCCACTCACGAAACTACTCCACAAAGGAAGCAAGTCCACGTGGACAGAAGCATGCGAGCAAGCTCTTCGGGAACTGAAGGAGCGCATAACTGAAGAACCGGTGCTGCGCATATACGACACTTTGAGACCATGTACTGTGTACTGTGATGCATCTGGCGAAGGCATTGGAGCAGTGCTGAAGCAACCTGCCGACAAAGGCAAGGAACATCCCGTTGCCTATTACTCCCGCAAACTACTTAAGCACGAGGTCAATTATGCTATTACAGAAAGAGAATGCATTGCCATTATAGATGCCATTAATAAATGGCATTGCTACCTTCATGGAAAGCCATTGACTGTTGTAACGGATCACTCTGCACTACAGTGGCTGAAGAATATTAAGAATCCTCAAGGTCGTCTCTTCCGGTGGTCGTTGAAACTATCGATGTATGAAGTAAACATCAAACATCAAAAGGGCATAAGCAACGTCGAAGCAGATGCACTCTCCAGAGCCCCAATAGTTCAACTTCAGTCCCATGATGAACTTCAACGATGCAGCAATGGGCGCCCAAAAGGAACGTATTAATTGGAAAGCAACGTAATCATCGTCAAAAGAAAAGAACTAAGGGAGATCTATGTGCTCCACCAACTACGCCCAACCATTCTTAAGAACGCACATAAACATTTCGGGCATGTCGGAGTGCAGAAGACACAAGCACTCTTGTCGCCGCAATATTATTGGCCGGATATGGTAACCGATGTTGCCACCTACATTCGGCATTGTGATACATGCCAGAGATGCAAGAAGACGAAAACAAAGAAGTATGGGACACTTGAATCCCTGCCTCCTGCTGAAGAACCGTTTGACCTTTTTGCGATGGACACCATTGGGGGATTTTGTGAATATGGCTCATCAAAAAGGTTTATCAACTTGGTTATTGACCATGCTACTCGCTACGTATGGGCGTTCGCCCATAAAAGTGAGAACAGCGACGCCTACATCTCATGCTTAAAAACCATTTTTGCTGCAGGAAAACCACGGAAGTTCCTTTCAGATCGTGGAACAGGATTCACTGCAGGAAAATTTAAACAGTTTCTAAAACATAACCGAATAGACCAACTCTTCACCTCATCTCATCATCCGCAGTGCAATGGTATGAACGAGCAGACAAAGCAGACCATCGTAACCAGACTTAAGTGCAAGATCAATGACGAGCCACAGAAGTGTTGGACTAAGCTGCTGTCGGAGGTAATAGGCGAATACAACAGAACGCCTCACGAAGTTACCGGCTACGCACCGTCATTCCTGATGTATGGAATTCCATCTTATCCAACTGTACTAAAACAGCGAGAACAAACGGTGGAAGAAGCGCGGAAAGCTGCTGTTAATAATTCTATCGCCTACCACAATAAGAACAAAGTAACCTATATAAGAAATTTCTTCCGGTTGAGTTCCAAGTCGGTGTCTCCGTCCTTTACAAGACACCATGGCATCCCAACAACGGCAAACTGAGTTCCGTCATGGAAGGTCCCTACAAGATTTTACGCAAAGTCTCACCGGTGAACTATGAGATCAACCGCTCCGTAGCAAACTATGACGTTATTTTCTACCTTCTGAATAGAGACTTTCTCGAGGGGAGGGGAAGAGTCTAACGTTTGAACAAGGCGTGGTAGGAGAAGCCGACGAAGAAGTGTGCGTGCATTGGAACAAATGGATGGCATCTGAACCACGACGTATCTCGGTTCTCTAACGTCATATATATATATATATATATATATATATATATATATATATATATATATATATATATATATATATATATATATATATATATATATATATATATATATATATATATATATAGTGTTGCCATGCGAGCCCCCCCCCCCTCCCCTGAACAAAATTCCTGGCTACGCCACTGGTCGTTGGGATGAACATGTACCAGTAAGTGTCAACATGGGTGCATTCACGTCAAATGGGGCTATAGCTGCCAAACACCAACAGTTATTGTGCCGGCTCTTATACATAAATGTACAATAAACAATCAAATATACGTCTGTGAGGACACGGCTGACTTTCGTGTTATACCGATTCCTATGATAGAGGGATGAATCATTTTTCCCGTCGCTTCCGTGTTGACTTTTCAGCTTTGAGAGGGGGGGCTTTTCAGAGGGGGCCGTCGACAGTCGCACTCATTTTGATTTGCACGGCAACTGCGCCTCACAGTATAAAACTTCTTGAAGTTTTAACCCTCAAGCGTCGAATGCATGGAAACCCTTTCGGATATTTTCGTTCAGTGTTGCGGAATGGGAGCCTCCATTCCATTTCGATTCCATTCCGGGGAAATAGAACTTCCCGCAATTCCATTCCTCTCAATTCCTCAGAATGAAAAAAAAAACTTAGCCCATTCCCACTCCGGCAGTGGCCGGGCAGTTCAATTTCATTCCTGCAATTCCTCAACGTAGGAAAGGCATCTTGATAGCTTTATCGAGTTAATAATGAATGCGTCATAAAGCTGATGTCATCAGATGCATTAAGAACTGAAAAAAGGCCGGCAGATCCGACGCACTGTGGGAATCGATGTAATGCAAAGCAGCCAGCAAGGAGCAGATCATGCTGTATATATTATGCATATCATGATTTACATGTTAGGACCTGTCATTTCTGTTCGTCATACAGTCACGTCCTGCAATACCAATTTTGGTGTATATCGAGCTATCGAGCTATCGAGCACATGACATTGCATGATTGCCATATTACCACTTGTCATTAATGTTCGTCATACAGTCAGGTCAAGCCATGCCAAATTTAATGTATACCAAGCTAGCGAAACGGCCGTCAGCGCACCATGAGCGTGGCATGTAAATCATGTTGTACATGACATGCACGTCATTATTTGCATTTACCACCTGTTGTTTATGTTCGGCATGCAGGAATGTCTCATCGTACCAATTTTTTGGATATATCAAGTTAAGAAAACGGCCTCAGGAGCACTACGGCCATGGCGTGTAAATCATACTTTTCATGACAAGTTATTCATGTTTTTCAAGATATGACCAGCCAGTCATGTTCGTCATAGAATCATGTTACGCCATACCAATTTTGGTATATATTCCATTAACAATACGGCCAGGAGAGTACAAAGTCGTAGGCGGCTAGATAGATAGATAGATAGATAGATAGATAGATAGATAGATAGATAGATAGATAGATAGATAGATAGATAGATAGATAGATAGATAGATAGATAGATAGATAGAAATACTTAGGTGTTGTATTCAATTCGACCTTGACCTGGAACGACCACAGAATACATAACTTCTAAAGCCTTAAAAAAGCTCGGCCTCTTGAAGCGACGCCTTCATCTCGCGAACCATGACACCAGGTTATTAGCTTATAATTCGCTCATTCGTCCCTCGTAAGAATACGCATCTATTATTTGGCATCCCCATCACGTCACCTGGACAAATCACCTTGAAGCGGTCCAAAATAAAGCAGCCCGGTTCATCTTATCATCTTATTCTCGATTTCAAAGTGTCACAAAACTAAAAGGCGGCAGATCCCACGCACAGTGGGAATCGATGTAATGAGAAGCCGCCAGGAAGGAGCAAATCATGATTTACATAATTTGCATGTCATGTTTTACATGTTAGGACCTGTCATTTATGTTCGTCATACAGTCACGTCGCGCAATACCAATTTTGGTGTATATAAAGCTAGCGACTGCACGCAAGCACACCATGAGCGTGGTATGTAAATGGCGTTGTAGATGACATGCATGCCAAGATTTTCATGTTTCCACCTGCCACTTATGTTCGTCGTACAGTCACGTCACTCAGTACCAAGTTTGGTGTACATCAAGCTAACGAAACGGCCGCGAGC